>OMNV01012688.1:76428-89987 GCA_900303265.1 Brotula barbata
GGGGGGCAATCGGCACATTCACCAGCAAATTTACAGGCCTTACATATTACAGCTAGTCTCTGGCACGTTTTAGAGCATTATAAACTTTCCTTGCAGACTCTTTGTGCTCTCTCTCTCTCTCATATATGGAAAAGGAGAAATAGAAGAAACCAGAGAGAGAGAGAGAGAAAGAGAACCTGTAACTCTACCTCCCGTTTTCTCTCTTTCACACACACTGGTTTTATGAGCATGCACTGTCCCGCGGTGCTATTCCTTGACGCTTGTTTAATCCACAAACCAGTAAATCTCGTAGCCAAGGTTAAATAAAATGGCATTTTTTTTAAGTGGCAAGCTAAAGCATCTAAGGGTCATTCAATACTACTAAATAGAACCTAATGTGTTTTTATTTGCTCTTAAATAGAGGAAATACGACACAGAATGTCTTCTAGGCAAGGTAGGTGTGTGTGTGTGTGTATACGATATCATTAACTTGGATTTTAAACACGCTGACAGTATCATCACAATGGGACATTTTCATCGCACATGTTTTGCTCATGTCCCTCTATTATTGGCTAATGGCTCTTTGCTGTTCAAAAGCGGAGCCAAAAAACAACGGGGCCAGCTCCCATCTCATCATAATGGTGATGTTAAGTAATGTTTTAAGCGAAAGTAAACACGTTTCATGAACGTAATAAAAATCCAATGTGCTGAGAGCTGTTTAATCAGCCCGTGAATACATCAGTGTGTGTCTGTAGGATGGCGGAGGTCCAATGTGTTGATTAGTGGTTTGGCTTAAGCTGCCTGCCGCCTAACGGAGCTCTTTCCTCGCCCGGCCTGACCGCAGGCCAAGAAATCATCCTGCCAAATATCACTCAGCACTGCTAGTGGGAAACAAGGCGCAAAACACACACGTAAACACACACCAGAACTCACTTGCGTCCTCTTCAGGCATGCACACACCTTGCTTGGTAAAGAGTGTGGCCATGATGTACCTTAATGTTATGTTGGCTTTGGTTGATTACATTAATTTAAGTCTTGTTTCAGTCTCAGCACTACAGTCACCCACTCCTGACGCCTACCTCACTCATACTCACACACACACACGCACGCAAACACAAACAAACCCATACACCACCGTCCAACCACCCAAACATGTGGCCCCTAATGACCTCACTGTAACACCCTTACATCCTTCCCCAGCACTGCATTCAAATCAAAGATAGGACTTTGTACATCCAGATCCCATTAGACCTTCACACCCTTCACCCCCTCACCTCACCACCAACCCACAGCAAGCGCTAAGACGTGAAGCACAGGACAAAAGAGCCAGTGAAAGAGCATGCAGATGGTTGAAAAATTGAGGAATGAATGAATAAAGCAGCCGAGAGAAACTCTGATTAGGCTGTGAGGAATGGAAAAAACGCCATGTGATTTTTGCAGTCGCTGCGGGTGAAGTTAATGGAATGCAAAGATAGGCGTGAAAAACCTCTTACCATCTGGCAAAGGGAAAAAATTGATCTTAATGTACATATTTTTCACACTAGCCGGGTAACCATCCTGGATTTCTTTGCCAATTAAGGTGTCAAATTAGAAAAGCTGGTTAAAAAGAAGGGAAAATGTCACAGGAAGTTTTCACAAACACTGCAGCATAATTGCTGACCACGCCATGCATGTAAGTCATCATCTCCACATAAACACACAGATTATGGGATATGGATAATAATCAACTTCCTGAAGCCAATTCTTCTTTTCTTAGTTTTTTGTGACATTTAAGAGTCTGCAGAAAACTTTCTTTACAGTTATTATAATAGGAAATTGAAAGAAGAAGGAGACGGTCTGGGCAAAAAGCAGTTTGGACCCGTCTCAATATTATAATGATACAGCAGACATTTTACAAAACGTTATGTCAAAACTGGGTCGCTGAACATATTTTTGGTCTTTTTGCAAATTGCAACATTTGGAGCATTCTGGAGATATTGGCATTCGTTTGGTCTTTAAATAGACCTTCATGGATCCACAGAACCAGGATCGGCAGCAAACTTGAGAAAAACCTCTTTCTACATGAACTTATAAATTCCGTTACAACTACATAACTTAAGATACGATTGTGTTTTCCAACTGTGTTGCCTCAAAATGTTTCTCTATGACCTTTTACATTTCATCTGCCACTTTTATCCACAGCGAAATAAAAAGTCACACATTTAGACACCGACAAGACGCAGGCATGCTTGTTGGGAACAATTTGGGGTACAGGGTCTACGTGCGTGTGTGGTGACGTGTTTTTTTTTACACTGAAATGTCATCGTGGCACACAAAATAGGTTTAGCTTTTATTGTGGCTCATTTCCTGTTAATTTCATTTCTTTCAAGAATAATGATGAAATTTTGTAAAATCCCTGACATCATTTTAAGAGGCTAATTCTAAGGAGGGCATACCTGATGGAGGAAAATGAACAGCTGTGAAAGGCACATTAGTAAAAGTAAGCAGCTTCATTTTACAACTAGGAATCCCTGAACAACTACCCTGTCGCCGTCACACATCTGGGTGTTTGTTTAGATCAGAAATTCATCTGAAACCCTCTGCGGACTCATAAAGGAATACTGCAAGTGTTCATGCACGGATTGTGACTTTTGCTAAATTTCTATATGCAGCAGTGAATGATTCAATTCACAGCGAGGCTGCAGTAGTTAAAGTGCAGAAATTACAAGCCAATGTTTTAGGGTCTACCCACCACGTGATTTCAGGATTTTCCCTGCAGTGAATTAATGAGCTTCCAACTTAGGAGTCTTTATAATGTCTGGTTTGAGATTAGTTTTATTATATGGTGGAGGGGCGGGAGAAGTACTTACGACTGACAGGAGAAGGCCATCCCACAGATGGGGAGACAGCGAAACACACCCTCCCAGCGCACCACATAGACCCGCCCCAGCCACCAGCCGCTGAGCAGCCCGTGTTTGAACGAGGACAGCACCATCTGAGGGGAAGGAGCGGGGAGTTACCGCCTAAACCACATGAAGGCAAGTGGGAGAGGTGGGAGCACGGAGAGGAGGAGGAGGGCTGCTGATGGTTTACAGGCACTTAATGAAAATAAGGAACGAAGAGAGAAAACCAGAGACAAAAAAGATGGGAAAACAACCAAGAGACATGACAAGAAATCCCATGCTGAACCAAAACCTGCCATAGCTACAAAAGGACAGTAATGAACATGATATTCATAGAAATAAATAAAAAATAAAGATGTATGAGATGTTCCACAGCTGTGAAAACTAGCCCACAGGTTTTCATACAGAATATGCATTTCAAACATCTCGCTCCTTAAATTCCCTGTCAAAAAAGGCAACAGAAAGTTCCATCACCCCCGCCTCCCACATCCACATCCAGGCTCTGCATCCTGGTTGGTAACTGGACCGAGTCTGGTTACGCCTTGACGAAACACACTCCTCTGCCTCGTTACGGTCAACAAAGACACACACACAAGCACACTCAACAGAGCTGAAATGGCTCAGACCAAACCCAAAGTAGAGCAGAATATTGGATGGAAAGTTCAGGTAGGTGAGAGCGACGGTTTAAGAGATAAAAGCTGCAGGGAATCTGGTCTTCCTTTACCTCCACATTGGCACTTTCCACACCCCCGTTACCCTGACTGTGGTGTTATTGTGGGGGTGGTTTCCATGGTTTACTTACGGGTGACAGCAGAAGGTTGTGGCGATAATGGGCAGGCACTGAATGACGCCCCTGAAGCGCCACAGGTGAACTCGATCCACCCAGTAGCCCGAGATTATGCCGTAGCGCAGAGAGGACAACACTATCTAAATCACGGGCAGCAGAAAGAACAGCGAGACAGAGGAGGGACAAATCCAGGGTGGAGGACAGGAGAAAACAGTGAGGATACAGGCACAGGAGTGAGAAAGGAAAACCACATGGGAGGAGGGTGAAGGAGGAGTGCAAAGAGTAGAGATGACAAGAGAAACAAAGGGCAAACAAGGAGGATAGGACGAAAGAAAAGGGAGGGAAGGAGAGACGGCACTGTTAGAGGGTTAAGGGTCTGGACTGGGCCAGGCTGGGCCGGACCTGGATCTACAACCAGACATACGTCACACCGTTGCACCAGGTTATTGCAGTCGTATGACACAGGCTGGTCACAGAAACTGTAAACTAAAGACTACAGGTCAGTAAAACAAACTCCACACACAAACTGTGTGTAGAGTTAAAGAGTGAACGTACTGGATCACACAAGGCAAATAGAAATGCTGCTGCACTGCTCTCTGGGCTTCAAAATGTTTAATAGGTAACACAATCTGTGACAAAGATATCCATCAGCTGATGGAATACGGAAAATTTATAACCGAAACAGAAAATGTTAGAATTTAGTCAAATCTTTGAAATAAGCAAATACGGGAGGACAACAGTTTGAGATTGGTGGGGTTCAATGGAAGCGGAGTGAGTAAAAAATAAATAAATAAAAAATTAAATGTATTCCCTGTGGATGACATGATTGTCTTGTCCATCTCAAGAAGACGTCTTCTTAGATGACACAGGTATATTTAATCTGTTGCAAGACTACAGCCACAACCGAATAGAGATCTGACATAACAAGATGATAGTTCCAGCATTGATTATACCTGATATCTGCTGAACTTTACCTTTTCATTTCTAGAAATCTTGAGAAGATTTTTATGTGTTTGCAACAAAAAAAAATTATGCTGCACGTCGTCTCTTGGTTTATGTAAAATTAATTTGCCTATTATGGCCTCCTCATGCCCAGAGAATAGCAGAGCTGCTGTTGTGTTCTGCCTTGTGGGATTGAGTGACTATTTACTCTTTAAAAACAAGGAGCAAGACAATGTTGTGTTGTTAGGGAAGAGAGTCCTGTACAATTCATAGAATACTGATCAAAACAATATTCCAAAAAGCAAAAATCTTTAAACTTTTAACAGCGATTGAGTCTGAAATCTATACTCAAAGCCGTAAATCAGAGGCCTGTTTGAGTCTGTAGCATTTGTATGGGGTGTTACTAAAGAGCACATTCACGCTCAGAGTCAATGTGTTTGCAAAAAGTAAAAGTAAAACATTCACCTTATAAATTAAGTTATAAATGTACAAAATTGCCAAAGAAAGTACAAATTATTGATGTTTAGTATTGCTCATGTCAGTTTATTATTGCACATAATTGTGCTGCACTACCACATGGGCGCATGAATAAAAGCTTTTTATGTTTTTCTTTTGCACCTATTTCAGTCAAATAGAGAGTTCCAGCACTTCCGCTGTAGGTGGAAGTGCTGGAACACAGAGGAGGTGCTCTGTGTGGTGTTGGGCTCACCGTGAACATGAAGAGGGTGTAGAACATGAGGGCCATAGCAGAGAAGGACTGGATGGAGGACATCATGTTCCTCTGAAGACTCAGAGGGAGGACGATGAACAGAGACACGGCGATGAGCAGCAGTGCTCGAAAACTTCCAGTCACCTTTAGAGGGCGGTGTGAAGAAGACAAAAGCACCATTCTCATTTTATTTTTTAACTTCACTGACATAAGATAATAACACTGAAATTAAATACAAATGCACGGTGTAATGGGTGCATGTCATGGTGCTGGGTGAGTTTTACAAAGGAAAGTGGCATCGTTTTATTGTTAGGGCAACAAGGTCATGATCTCCAACCTGCAAACCCAGCAGCTGAGCGAAGAAATTCGAGCCCAAATCAGCAATGACGACGTAGAACGCAATACAGCTTCCCAACATCAAACCTATCATACTGAAAAAGGAGACAAGACAGTGAAGACGCTCTTCAAATGACTATGATATCCATTTAAATTACATTGAAGATTGAATTACATGTGACCTCATGTGTTTGTGTTTAATGCCTAAACACAACTGGGAGTCTGTTTCGGATACAGAATAACGTGTGCTGTGAAGTAAACAGTGAGACTCACCTCGTTTCCACTAGTGTTTTACCGGGCTTCCCATAAGCATGGAAGGCTGCCGAGAAAAGAGTGATATCAGTGTGAACAACATGTGGACAAACAGACGACAGTGTTGTCTTTGCCCCTTTCATAATGGTGGACTTCAAGGTTGCTTTAACTCTGCTCCCACAGTAATCAATAATGAATATTTATCAAGACAGATATGTCACTCATTACAAATTAAACTCACCCAAGCCAGCGTAAGTCCTCCGTTTGGTGTTGCTCGCTGTGTGGACAAGGAACATGCAGGACTTGTGGGTCATCCATGAACAGAAGAACAACAGGAGAGCACCCAGCACGATGCCACACTATGATGACACACAGAGGAAGAGTTACACTTAGTGATTCCTGAACATGCTGTACGAGCTTTCTGAAATGCAAAGAACAAGTTTAGAATTTTGACACCTGAGGCCGTGACTGAAAAGAGTAGAAAGGGCATCTGAACAAAATGACTGCGTCTTGACTGCATCTGGTCTTTAAAATTTGCCAGCTTCACTGACAGAATACAATAGGAACTCAGTAAAATAAAAGTCTACAGAGAAAAACCAATCTTCACCAAACGCTTACACTTTATTATTGGGCATACCACTGTATATGATATGCACTGAATTTAAAAAGAAATGACTAGTAATTATATTTTACATACACAAGAGTTGGATAAGGCAAATCAAAGATACACTTTGTTAAGACAAGAACACGATAAGTCTGGTGCAGTTCAGGTACGACTGGAACGACTTGTCATTAAGACTTGTGTCTCACAGAAACAAACTGCCAGGTTTACAATACATACACAAACTTCCACTGGGAAAATTAAACAAGAAAAACGCCTTCTGAATTTGACTCAGGGGTAACAAGAGCATAACACTCACTGATGCATTGTTTGCTTATGGTTTTATATCGCATGATTCTTTTTTTTCTTTTCCTGTAGCCAAAATTTGCATTATGCTATGGCAACACACCACAGTCATACTTGAGGAAGCAGTCCAACACGCCATACAGCCCCATCGTGTTGTAACGATAAAAGCACTTTACTCATGTTCTCTTTAGACTTTTTTTTTCCCACAAGCAGTCACAAGCAGCAACAATAAGGTCTTGATCTATAGGACAGATACATATTGTGTGTCATCATATGAGGAAGTCACCAGGCTGCAAACAATCATAGCAACTTTTATAAACCACTCTCCCTCCACAATAATGACCTTCTAAAATCACACAACACGAGATCAAATGAAGCCCGAGGGCCAAATCAGATTGCAACATCCATATACTCTACCAACGACGTGCGTGTAATGGCAAGTCCTCCTATTTTGGATAGAATTCGGATAGATTTTGTTCCATCTAGATTTGGAAAGATTTTCTTTCATGAAAAACAAGACACTAAGTGTTGTTAACATTTTTTACTTTGTTACTTTACACCGCTGCCGGCAGTTGAGCAGGACCAAACTAAAATATCTACATTTTTTGTAGGGTGTGTGTGTGTGTGTGTGTGTGTCTCGCCTGTTTGAAGCAGAAGGGCATGGTGAGCACACTGACTCCCACGATGCTGTTCACGACGTTCATGATCAGACCCCAGTTGGACGCCGTCATTTTCGGCCCTTTACTCGCTCTCTCTACCCCGACTTTAGAACGCGTCAAACCGCACGGAGACCGCGGTACACTGAAGCCTCACGCCCCGCTGCGAATGGATTTTTCGGCGCACCGTTGGGCGCTGGTGGCTTGTTTGAAGCCGCCAGGAAGCTACAAAAATCCGGCTGAGCTTCCTTGAGTGCTCCGCTGGTAATGACGTGGCGCTCTGGGGGGAAACACAAACCACTTTGACATTTAGTACACGTTTTCCTCCTTACGTCATGAAAAGACAACCAAGCAAAGACGGAAATGTAGCAGACGGTTAGATAGAAACGATTCAAAAACGAATAGTCGTAAACATTAAACCTCCGAGCTAGCAAATGTGAATTATTTTATCAGCTCACCGTTCAGAGACTTCTGCGCCGTCCGCCTCGTTCAACTCTTTATGTTATCATCGGTAATTAAGTAGAAAAAAAAACACTACTTTCTTGGTGTAAATTGCTTATTTCAACGTTTTCAAAACAAAAAATCGGCAAACTCTGAAAAATAATATTAAAAGTGGGAGCTGGCTGTTTTCCTGAACGCGTATCCAGGAAGTAGAGAGCCGTAGTCAAGGAGAGGAGCGAAGACAACACAGCCCGCTCACTCAGTGCGGCCAAAATACTCGTGCGCCCACTAGCGGTCACTTACAGCCACTGCAACACACTTGGCGGTAGGTTCCTCTGTTCCTCCTCTTTCGTTTGTTCCTCCGTCTTTCTTTATCTTTGCTCCAAACTCTCTTTGACACACAAAGCAGCTGCCAACCTGCCAGATCTGCAATGACAACAACAATAACACACACACGCACGAATCCTGTTTTTCCAGATGCCTCAGAAATTCCCTTCAGGAAAGGGAAACAGACAACAGTGGGATGTGTGTGTGAGGTGGGGGGGGATAAAGGTGGAGGTTGTACAAAAAAAGACTATAACAGACTGTCCAAAAAAATGAGTCATCCTAGGCACCTGAAAGTTTTCTTTCCTTCAGTTAAAGCCTGTGGCCGGTGCCCTCTGTGATGGCGGGGCTATTGTGTTGTCTGGCCAGGAAAGAGTAGACGGAGCTGGGGAGGGGAGGGGGTTGACCTGGGGATTTTTCACCAGGCATGGTTTTCCCTGGAGAGGCAGGATTTTCAGAAGCAGTGATGTGATGGAGCTTTGAGATGTGGTCGGGGAATTGATGTCCTGTCTGAGGAACTGTAGCCGGTCATCTGTATCGCCTTAAAAATCCCCCTTTTGAACACACAGATGTAGTCTTGTTCTAATATTATTGGTTTTTGTTTTTGCTCGTGTTGGTTGTCCATCTGTCCATCTGGGTGAAAGATATGATCCCATTTTCCAAACTTTGTGTTTGGACGCGATCCAGTGAAGAACTTTATAGATATTTCTACCGGTCGGCCTGATGGTGGCGTTGTGGTGATGGGGTACTTTTACATCTTGGCCTACAGCTTTAAAACCTCAAGTCACACGCCTCAAAATTCTTCCTGGGTGCCTTGTGCCCAACTTTGTCATTTTTTATATTTGCACTCCAATTTTGGGTCATTTGTCACAATTGAGATATATATTTTTATTGATAGTGCTCATCGTTTTGCTATAATTTTCTAGGAGTGGGTGTGGCTACAAAAAGTTCATCAGTTACATTTTTTCTCCAATAACTGGATCCTGACAAGGCACAATCAATTTGTCAGTGGAGGTATTTTTGTTATGATTTATTTCACCATATCTATTCTTATTTAGGCCTGTTTTTCCTTTTTTCACCATCTCATTCTGTGTTTTACTGCTCGTATCATGATGTCTTCATTTAAAGCATCTTAACAGTGCTGCTTTAACACAAAGGTATAAATTCATTTTATGGCCATAATGTATCAGTGGGCATGGATGTGTGTAGACGTGTGTGTGCATGCATGCATGTGTGTGTGATCACAGAGGTTAAGACAGGAAAACCCTGGCCATTGTGCACCAGTGACCCCTCAAAATCAATGTGACAGAGCGGTTGATTGGCTGGAGGGTCCTGTCTCTCTGCACCTAATCCCTCAAGGTAGACCCTCAGCCAGGCCTGCTGCTCTCGTGTGTGTGTGTGTGTGTGTGTGTGTGCGTGCGTGTGTGTATCTGGGGTTGTATGTGTGTCTTTCTGCACCTAATCCCTCAAGATAGACCAAAGGGCATGGGATGGGGTATTAGTGCAGTTACAGAAGGTCAGGTGTGTGCGTGTGTGTGTGCGTGTGTGCGTGCATGTGTATGTGTGTGTGAGAGATAGAGAGAGAGAGGCTCCACAGTAGTCCAATTAGACCGCAGCGTACCTGTGAGTTTCTATGGGACTCAGTCATGTGGGGAGGCAGCAGTGGGTTCTAGGTTGGGGTTGGGGGGCAAATTTCAGGGCAGATTTGGGCGGATAACCCAGTTGGGGCAAAATTAGACGCAGGCATCTGGATTTGACCTCGGGCCCTCTCACGGTGACCCCGGGTCGCTCGGGGGTCACGGGGCACAAAGCAGAGCACTGACCCTGCACAGGTCAAGCATGCGGGCGGCTGAAAGGACGCCTTTGTGGGGCCTGGCATGCTCACTATTTCCCATGAGCACCAGGGGACTGTGTCTACCCAGGAAACTGGACCGGAGAGAGGGCTAGACAAGGTGTGTGTGTGTCTGTGTGTGTGTGGCAGTAATAAGCCTTATATGTCAGCTTATTTACCTTATGATTATCAGCTATTTGAGTCATAATGTGGCTCATAATTTACCACATGTTTATGTTTACCGATGCATTGCTGCATGTGTACATTTTTGTGTATTTTTTACTGATTTAACACATATTTTTGAAACATTTTACACACAGCTCCCCCACGCCTCCATAAATCTAACAATCCTGGCTTTATGAATCCTCTGAAATCCACTAAAAAAAAACGACACGCTAAGACGATTCCTGCATTTAGCGACGCCGAAATAGGCGACAGCGTGGAGACGTGCGTGGTTTTTGCCCTCACCGTGCAGCAGCTATAGATTTATGTGCGAGTGTGTCTGTGTCAGGGAGAGAGAATATGGGTTAGATGTTTTTGGGGGGGGCACGCCTGTGGTCTTTGCTTGTGTACATCTGTTTGCACCTCCTTAATGAGTGCGTGCACGCTGCCTCCAGTCCTGTGTGTGGCCCGCAGAGAGAGCGAGCGAGAGAGAGGGAGTTAGAGAGAGAGAGAGAGAGAGAGAGACCCTCTGCTCCAGTAATCACATTTAATTACGTACCAGCATTAGACGGCCCATGAATAGCGGTTTTAGGCAGGCCTCTCGCACAGAAATTGGCCGCATCCAGCTGAACATTGCCCACCTTTGTCCCTCCCGTCCCACTATATTCTATTAAGACTTTGTCATCTGACCATCAGCAAAGCACTGTGGTCCAGCACTAACGACCGCAGGACTAATGCAACACGTAAAAAAAAAATGGAGGGGGAACGTAAAGGGAACAATAGATGTTTTCTTGTCTGAACGGCTTGCGTCTGCCCCATTACCAAAGCAAATGGACCACACATTAGAGTCTATCCACAATCAGATAGCACTTCACATCACAGATAAAGGACGCATTCTCAGGCAAATCCTCCAAGTCTGCTTATCCAGAGGGGTTGGAGCTAAAGTTTGCAGGAGCTTCTGTCACAGAGTTGAAGTGGAATTTACTTTGTTAATCAGCAGGAGTGTTCTCGCTGCGTGGAAGCGTTTTGGGAGCAGAGCGTTTTAAGTTGACGTGGGATTATTCGTCGCAGGGATGTCGCCTCGATGCCAAGTCGCCATCTGTACCGCTCGGCTGTGTGCGCGTGTGTGTGTGTGTGTGTGTGTGTGTGTGTGTGTATGCATGAAGGCCTCTGCTCTTCCTCTAACAAGATGGTTTGGGTTAACGCATGTAAACATCGCAACTCAGATGGAATAACTTAAGATGGTTTGTTTACCATCCAAGTAAACAGAATTAATATGAATGTGTATGAATATGTGTGTAAGCTCAGACTCACAGACTCATTATGGTTACTATCTCATATTTTATTCTGATTTTGTGTTTTGTGTTTCCATCCGTGCGCTTTTATGAATTCTCGTATTGGAAAAGCTCGATGGAAACGGCAAAGATCCTCAGTGACGCAAAAAAGTTTTCCCGCTCGCTTGAGGTGGATTTTAGAGAAGAGCTGAATCGCAGGACGGTTCGTGGAAACGCCTGTTCTGAATACATTGAACTCACGGCTTTACAACAACGAGGGAAGAAGCTACGACCGACGACAGGAGCGAAGCAGACCAGACAGCTGGACCAGAGTCAGACGGAGACCAGGGGACATCTTCACCCTGATAGTGGACCTCACGTCGCAGAATCAAAAGGATTTTTCACTGCATCCATCCACGTCTATTTGTGACTTAGCAGATTTTTTAAAAGTTTCTCCAATTTTGTAACATACCTCCTCCTAGAATTCAAAATTTCACACGAAACCTGACAAGATTCATTCTTCGTTCTTTCTTCATAAAGTGCTGATGGATGGCTCAGTCTGCAGTTAATTGTTTTGTCAGAACATCTGAATATTTTCCTCATCCTTTTTTTTCTTTCTTTCTTATCCCTGTAGGATCCAAACTCAACAGATCTCTCCAAGTCAGACAAAACAAACAATCATTCGATCGTTTGTTGCCTTATCTATGGTTCAGGGTGTCGAGACAGTAACCTTTAAAATGTCACCAGTAAGAGGCGGAGCCATAATTTGGTCTTGGTGGAGGTACACACACTAATGAGTACCTCTGTAGTTATAAATATTATCTCTACACGACATACTTCAGTCAGACAGAGAGCTTTGGAGAGAGAAAGTCTGACTCTAAAATAGACGACAGATGAGTGTGTGGTACAGAAACATACTTAAACTTTTTAATTCTCTCCTAACTTTATAACTTTTTCTATTTCACTGTAACATCACAAAGCACTAATATTCATTTCATCACTTTGATCCTTTATGTGTTTCATTCCCCCTTAGACAGCAATGAGACGACTTCTTACATTGGGTTAGTGTATGGGGCAGGAATCTATCTCTGTCTCTCTCTCTCTCTCTCCCTTTCACTCACACTCACACACACACACGCACACGCACACACACTGTGAGATAGCGCCCAAACTGACCATAAATCCAGTGTGTTTTTAAAAGGCCAGACTCATAAAGAGAAGAGGTGATACAGCAGTGCTGATGGGTCAATACGGCCCCGTCAGCGAGCCACACACACACACACACACACACACAAAGTGAGAGAGAGAAAGAGAGAGAGAGGAGAGTGTGTGTGTGTGTACTGTGTGAGCGTACAGTCCACACACAAACGCACCCTCCTTCATCACTTGTGTACAAGAGCGACATCATCACACATTCACACACACACACACACGGCACACACACACCCTCACAGGATGTGCGCATTGTACGGACACACTACTTCTACGCACACGTCGACACACAGCTTAACAGCTACATTACATACAGCACGTATGCATAAACACACTTGTATGTGGATTAATGCTCAGTCACACACACGTGGACTCACACAGGCCCAGTGTGCGTGTGCGCGCGCGCGCGTGTGTGTGTGTGTGTGTGAATGGTGTGTTTAACTGGAACAGAATGACTGTGGGGATTCATGCTGGCTTTCCTCTATTAAACTCTGCAATAAGGCTCACAGTGTAAGGGAGCGCTGACGGCCCTGCCCACCTCAGTGATCTACAGCCTGCGTACTGTACTCTGTGTGTGTGTGTGTGTGTGTGTGTGTGTGTGTTCACCTCTCCTCCTATGATCTATAACTACAGGAGATTTTATACACTGTACGGGAACATTTGTGTGCATTTGCGTGTGTTTAAATCAGGGTTTGTGACTGAGCGTGTCCAGTCCACGCCGGCCTGCAGCCCGCACGCTCCGCCGCTCACAATCGCAAAGGTTTGGGGGTTTGGCACACGGAGGGAGGGAATTCCTTCAAGTCGGGCCCGAGACAGACCAGGGTCTCACTGGTGACTCCAAACCTCGGATCGGGGGGTGAGGGGG
>OMNV01012691.1:0-25385 GCA_900303265.1 Brotula barbata
GTCCTGTAGTTTACTCCTATAGTCCTATAGTTTACTCCTACAGTCCTATAGTTTACTCCTATAGTCCTGTAGTTTACTCCTATAGTCCTGTAGTTTATTCGTATAGTCCTGTAGTTTTCTCCTATAGTCCTATAGTTTACTCCTATAGTCCTGTAGTTTACTCCTATAGTCCTGTAGTTTACTCCTATAGTCTTATAGTTTACTCCTATAGTCCTGTAGTTTACTCCTATAATTTTATAGTTTACTCCTATAGTCCTGTAGTTTACTCCTATAAGCTTATAGTTTACTCCTATAGTCCTGTAGTTTACTCCTATAGTCTTATAGTTTACTCCTATAGTCCTATAGTTTACTCCTATAGTCCTGTAGTTTACTCCTATAATCTTATAGTTTACTCCTATAGTCCTGTAGTTTACTCCTATAATCTTATAGTTTACTCCTATAGTCCTGTAGTTTACTCCTATAGTCCTGTAGTTTATTCGTATAGTCCTCTTGTTTATTCTAATAGCACATTCATATTTATTTTGTCGTCCTATCATATAAAAAGATCTACGTGTGTGTGTGGGGGTGTCTTGTTTATGTGAGACAGGTATTTTGTGTGTGTGTGTGTTCTTGTGAAAGAGGTCCAATACATAGACATTGTTATCATCTTTAATTGTTGTATTTGGTTTCCCAGGTATAAAGGGCTGAATTATAAATATCTCTCTTTGTTCATCATCTTCTTTCTTCTTCCTCCTCAGTCCCAACATATGAAGCTCCTCAGTTTACGCTCCTTACTTTCACTCAACAAAAGTGACGTCGTCCGTATAATAAACTAATCATAATAATTGTTTTGTGCTGCCGTCATCTATTGTTGTAAACTCCACTTTGTTCTTAAAGCTTCAAAATGAACACATGTGAATGCAGCATACACTCCATATATTTTAAATAGATTTCATCATAGCACTTGAATTCATTTGATTTAATTATGTCATTTGATAGACTTAACTTGAAGCAGTAACAGTTGAATTTGAGTTGTTGCTTAGAGTACAACCTGCTTAATGTCAGAAAAATGGTGATGAAATAACTGCGATTCTTTACAAGTCAACGATGTAATGGAAAACAGTGTGTGATGAGGATTGAACAGGTTCGCCCCATCACGTAAACGCCTCCCTCTGATCATTGTCAAACTGTGGGTGTACATGTAAGATCAATACGCTCTGATCTCCAGCATTCCTTCATCACCCGCTCCAAAGACCAAAGTGGAGGTTCATGTTAAAATGTTATGAGCATCCATCCAGAACCTTTCCAGCTGGATGCAAAACCCTGACAGTTTTTGGCTCGGCACTCGTTTCCTTTTATCTCCACTGTTCACTCTTTTATGAGGAGAAAACATTTGCAGAGGGAAATTTTTACTTTCACCTTGAATCTCTCTCTTTCTCTCTCTTTCTCTCTCTTTCTTCATAATAATACCTTGCTGTTTAACTTCGATTAAAGTCTCAAAGCTATGTAACATGGTGAAAAATCTTGTGTGCTTTCGGATAACTGGACGCACAGCGCGAGCACTAAACATCTGCTAGGTAGTTCACACAGCATCTACAAAATCTGGCCGTAACTCAGACAAGCTCATACGGCCTTTTGTGATTGTCTGCACATTTGCTGATAAACAGATGCAAATAACAGCTGCATATTTGGAATAAGCTATAAATCATGCAACAATTCGCCAATTTCACCATCCAGTATGAAGACGTAGTTTGTGAATGTGTCAGCGTTTTGTCATTCTTTTAAAAACAGGAGGCCCTACTTATGATTTGAGTGGGAATTAATGTCTCAAAAAATGGACTCAGTTATCAATCTTATGCCGTAGAATTTTGCTTTTATTTCATTTCTGAGCCTCTCTTCTGGCACTGAGACCGCTCGGGAAGGGGACTTCCAGGTTCCCTGAAATGAATACCGTAATTATGGCTACAACTTTACAAACAGAGGATGATTTGCATGAAAAATGATATGGAAAAACAAAAAAAGCTTCATTTCACTTTTGTTTTTGATTTCTAAATTCCCATGTGCATAACAATCTTTGCCACGAATGGTCCAGTTTTTCTGCTGTAATTCTCCTGAATAAATGGTTGTATTATATGCAATGCTGACTGCTGGAATCAACTCAACTGAACCAGAAACATGCAGTCGGTGTAAAAGTACATTTCCTTTCGAGCTCAAGTTATTTAAACACTTAGAAATCAATAAGACACTTCCCAGGTAGACACTGTGAGTGAATGCCCAGGGCTGGGGCAGCCGCTGTGAACGACAGGGGCTCTGATGACAGCTTTACTGGTACTGAACGGACTGAAGGCTGAACACACTCTCTCTGTTAACACTAAAGTATTTTTTGGCTTGTGAAAACCCGAATATCTGTGTATTTTATTGTTGGGGAGTTGTAGAAATTCACGTAATACACAATCCATGCAAGCAGCATAATTTCCCTCCTCTGCTCCCCACATTGAGAATTCATGCGCACACACACAGACACACACGGAGACACGCAGCCCTCAGCGCTGCTCTATGGGTCTTAAGTGTGCATAACATGGCAGCGATTATCCTATTAGCAGCAGCAGAGGCCCGGGGGCAGGCAGGGGGGAAAAGTGTGAGGATAGGAGGACAGAGGCTGGCACCAAAAAAGAAAGTCCACCGGACGGAGGAGAAGAAGGAATGAGTAGAGTACGACGGAGGAAAGGAAGATAACAACAGAAATCCAGCACAAGCATAAACACGGTAAAAGCAGAAAATGAGTCATTTCTCATCATTAACTCGAATTCCACTGGTTCCTCCACAAAGTGGTGAAAATAAGGACCAGAGCAGACTAAATGAGACATCTGCTGCATGCAGGGCCTCACTCCTGTACCGGGCACCGCGCTGAAAGCTCTATAAAGTTCTTATTTTCTCTTTGAGCTTCAGCAGAGGTCTTGCCAAGCTTGATTTGGCCAGCGTCCGCACATCCCAGCTCCAAAGTCAATCTCGCCTTTGAACTGCACAAATAATGGACTTCTCCGGCTCGCTCGCTTCATTATGACATGCTAATTTCCATTATGATTGATTAAACCGAGCTGCTCTTCTTCTCTGCCACAGACCGACCCGAAGAGCTCTGCGCACAGCGGGGACATTACAATGGGCTTATGCAGATTATGTACCCTCTCCTCCTGATTACTCGCACCCCCCCCTTCCTTTTTTCCTGCCCTCACAAACTTCCATTCCTCACGTTCTCCCTCTGTATTCAGCTCCTTTCACAGGGTCCCAAATGAAGCCAGGGAAAAAGGCTCAGCGGCAGCAGCTGTCCAATCTTTTCTCCAGGGCAGGTATAGAGGGGCTGGGAGCTCTCTGCATGAGCGAGCCCCACTCTTCCAGCCCCATTCAGCTCAGCCATTGCCACTCCTATTCACAGAGGCCTTACTTTGTCCTTAGCAAGGGAACGCAGAGAAAAAGGAGGGATCGCCCTTTTCTCTCTTTGTATTCCCTGTAGCTTTACAATCGCTACCAAAGCCTCCGCTAATGAGTTGGCCTCCCCGGTGCTGTGAGTGGAGAGAAAAAGCAGGTTTGTAAGGAACATTTGATTAATTTGGGTTCATTCTCTTCACTGATGGAATTTCAGTCTGGTGTTGTTTGCGGCTTACTGGGTGGTTTTTCTTTGAAAGTGTGTTTGTGTCGTATATGCCTGCCGCTGGAATGTGTGGAGGGAGAGCTACATCACGCCAATCAAACTTTTAGCAAACGCCCGAGTGCAACTGCAGTGAACTGCTGTTTTATTGAGATGTAATCCATGTGGTTCAGAGGGAAAGACTAGTAGTAGTTGATAACCTTAAATAAACCTACCACACACACACACACACACACACGCACACACATTTGCAGGATCAGTTATTACACCATCTAATTGCCATTTCTTCACAGTTAACGACGCACTTAAGATAATGTAATGATGCTGAATGAATTGCTCGTAAACATATACGACGTACACCATGGGAGAGGCCATATGGTCCGCCATGCAGTAAATGGGGATTCAGTTACTTGAAATAAATTGAATTTTCCAACTCTGGCCTGTGGTGCCATTGAGAGTGTTTGAAGGCCTAATTGAATTTAGACTGGTGGACCATTCTGATTTGGGTGGCTAATTAAACCACTCATTGGATGTCTCACTGTGTAACCATGCGTGAAATGTAGTGGGGCAAAGGTAAGCCTGGCAATTTTATATTTCTGAGGTTCAAATAAAGTCATTGTAAGGCCGCAGTGTGAAATACTATTAATAGCAGGGCTTTTTAATGTAAGCTTTCAAAGTGAAACACACATTGTTAAGTACAGAAAGGGCACTGGGGTCAATGACTCTATGGCGAGCAACGAGTTCAGTTTAAAGCCTTCTTAACAACTGCTGCTGAAGTCAAAGGAGGAGGGGGGAAAAAGAAAAGGCACAACCAGATCCTTTCTTGGTGCAAATACATTCACACTAAAACACAGAAACAAAGACTGCAGGCAGACATAAAGAGCGTACAACACAGAAGTCACCTTTGAGAGAGGGAAACAAGTGCATTCCTCTCCTGGCACCGAACAAAAAGCGTTCCAGGCCATCGCGTCTTTTATGAAAAATTCTATCGACAAGGCCTATTAAAACAACCGTGGCCAAATAAACATGAGAGTCACCCGTCCACACCCCGTTTGTCAAAGACTGTAAAACAATCTGCGGCTACACGTTTGTCTCCGCACAGAAAGGATGTGAGCAATGTGGATACAAGTAAACACCTGTTGAAAAGATATGGAAACTAGCTGCCATGTTGGCCCTACTTTCAACAAAGCATACCTTCACTTTGGTTGACACTGCGAGCGGAGGTGTAGGCATAACTGACAGGGCGAGCGCCTCTGGCCACACCTACCCCGTGATGGAACAGGTTCGGGAGACCGCGTTGTTTGTCTCTCACCGCTCGCTTACCTAGTGACAGGATCTTGGCACGGCGCTGCCTGATTCACTTTCCTTATTGAACAAACACGATGAGAAATGTAAATGTTAGGACACACTTTCAATATAGGTACAAAAAAATACAGGGGGAAGAAAAGCCAGAGCCCGTGTGTTTGGACACCTGCAGAGCACCGACAAGCCGTCTTTATTCTGCCCTCTCTGGGTCTAGATACCTATTTGTCAGATACGAGCTGCTTTTGGTGTCCAGTATTAATCCTTCCTTGGATTAAAGTGAAAATCTGTGGTTTGTTGCAGTAAATATTGGAATTTTACCTCAAGTACACCTTAAGTTTAGATGGTTAAATTAGAAGTACCTGCACTAACTTTCAGTTTCATTTATCTGCAGCTCGCTAACGTGTGCATCACAAAGCGAAAAGATACAAATGGAAATATAATAAATAAGACAGTTTTTGACATTTTTGTACCTTCGTAGTTCATAAGTTGGCTTCATTTTTTTTTTCATCCCGGTAATCACTCGACGTGACGTGCTGACAGTTTTATAAAGTTGATGTTTTTCTGGTAGAGTTCTGCCTTACGTAGGTCACTAACGTTGCCGTTGTCTTGTATCTGAAGCAGCTATTTGCCCTTCTCTTGCCAGATTCGTACGACTTTGAATGGAATCTTTCGGAACAAACTCAGGCACAGTAAAGAAAAATGCAATCCAAGTGTGTGTTCTGGATTTTCAAAATAGAACTATGTCATGTTAGGATGACCTTAACACTTTGTAACACCTTGTAAAATCACATTTCTTTTTCCTTACAATGAATTTCTTCACAACATTCTACAGGCTACTGGTCAGCAGACTGATGTGATAGATAGCAAGGACAGCAATCCATGAAAAACATTTCAGGGTAAAATGTCATAGGAAAACACTTCCCGACGGTCCTGACTTTATGGAAAGGAGCTGAGAGGATTTTCCATATGTTCCACGGATTGTGATCTGAGGTTCCACACGGGTCCATTCCACAGACTAAAGGCCTACCACAGACCAGATAAGGGAGCAACAAACATGGAAAAAATACCTACAATAAAACAATGTGAGTAAAGGCATGACATTTGGTCGAAATTGGCCAGCATGTCACTTTAAGGCCAAACATTTTGAGTAGTCTTTCAGCACTAACAGGTGTGTTGACTGTCCGTGTACTACAAAATAAAAGAGAATAGAATCAGCCAAATGTGTTTAAATTCTTGAATACAAATCATCCAGACAGTGGGAAGAGTTGAAAATGTGTCAAGGCTGAAGTCAAAGTATCTGCAAAACAGATTTGTGAAAGCTAAGAAAAAAAATCGAAAGGGAAAAAGCAGTCATGGCAATGGGAACGTGCACATTCCGCCCATTGTTTCAATGTTCAGTTGACTTTCTGGCTTCATTAAACGCTGGCACACAGATCATGGAACATGTGTGGATCCAGATGTTGTATGCATGTATGTGTCTGATTTGGACTATAATCAAGCTTTTACATTTTTCTTCCACATTTTTAATCAATTGAACACACATTTGAGTGCTGTAATAAAGTCAGTATACTGTATATTCCATGTGCTGGTTCAAATATGTGCCGGTCGTGTGGAAGGGGACGGTGTGGCTCCACAAAACAGCAGCCCATGGGAGGACCACTGTTATTTTCATTGTAGCTTCGACTGGTCTGTTCGTTTTTTTCATCGCCTCTCACGGACGACATACAGAAAATGTTTGTTTCTCACTTTAATCATAATGGAACCTCAGGATGTTTTTGGTTCGAAACCTCTGTACTCCACGGAGCCAAACCCCAGAGGTAAGAGAGCGCCTTTAGTGAAGTGTGTTGGCATGTAGAATTTGTATACATGGCAAATGTTGACTTTTTCCCACAAGGACATTACTATGTCATGGTTGACATTGTCCTCTCATATTTTCCCCCCCTCTCTTTCTCTCTCTCTCTCTCTCTCTCTCTCTCTCTCCATACACCTACATCTGTTTTATTTTGCTTCCGCCCTCCTCGCTCATGTTCTCCCTCGTAGGCCACGCATCACGCCACTTAGCAGGCAACCTGGTATGGACCGAAGTGCCCAAACGGTTTCTGCTTCCCATTAGCAAGGCATCTCCACGCTCCTGCAACACCCGTTAGCCATCAAGTCCCAGTATGATGAGTTGGCTGGGTTTCACGCCTCTCTATTTTATTGTTGATGAATGGCTGGAGCAGATGGTTTGTTATCTTTGAAGATTCCAGTAAGACGAGCGTGATGAATCGCTCCGGGCTTCACAGATCCTTCCCCCTCTCACCGTCACCACCACCATCATACCAGAATATTAAAAAAACTTGTCTGTGTGAAATGTAGAGAATATGTGTTAGACTCATCAAACACGACTAAAGAACTACCGTTGCACATCTCTCATTCCAGGTCCAACATCTTCGCATGGGACTCTGTTGCTGAAGCCAGGTTTGTGTTGACACTCGTTCTATTCCAGCTGTGCAAACACCAATATAGTTGGTGTTAAAACCATCCATACAGAAAAAAAGACAAGAGCTCATCTGGTGCCGTCACCGTCATGACAGACTCACGTCCAACCATGTCATCAGTCAACTTCACACAGCAGCTCATGGAAACGGTGCCCGGGTGAGCACGGGGGAGCAGGCCACTTATGGCAGCCAAGGCCGTTAATGCCTTCCTCCCAATGTGGATTCTTTGTAGGGCTCTGTGTTTCTCAGATTATAAATCAGCCCCTGCCTGGGGAGAAATATCCCTCAAGATGGTGCCATATGAAATGTCTGAGCCCTCGGGGAAAGAAACCCTAGTCTGAAAAGAGACTTGTGCTCCTCTGTGCCATACATTTGGGACAGATACTGTCTAATACGAACAAAGACCGTGGTTACTCAGAAAATGAAACATGAAGGAGGAACAAAGCTTTCTCTGCTCGACCTTTGCCGCGACAAGGCATGTAAATGAATGGCAGCTATCATGGGTTACCTGTACAAAATCCGCTTTCAAAATAAAATCTATAATCTATATAAAAAATGATCTGTGTCTGTGTCAAGGCAAGACAGGGACATTACCACATAAATTATGTTCAGTTTACAAGCCACAAACTGCCACATTAAAATGGGGGTATTTCTTGTGGAACCGGCTACAACCTGAGCTCGGTGCTTTGGTTCAAAATTGAACCTCGTATTTTGCCTGTTGCATCAGTCCCAGTAAAGTTATTTGTGTGCCAAGTCATTGAGAGCAGGCCATCCTCCTTATAAATCACATTAAAAGACGTGTCAACAGGCCTCTCAAAATAGACCTCCAAAGTACCTGATCCAAATACCCTAACTGTTGAAGGAACATTAAAATGCAGGGTTCAACATACTTGGCATAACAGTGATGGTAGACCTCCTGTCAGGTTAAAGCCACGGGCAGAAGACCGCAAATGAGGAGCCGACACAGCAGTGGGAAAAAAGTCCAAAGTCTTTTTTTTTTTTGTTATCACGTCTGGTGGGTGTCGCCTAAAATTTGTATCATGACAAAGTGTCGTATTTTTCTTACATTCTCTGATACTTATTTCATAACTTAATGAGATAAACTTTTGGTTAGATGGATGGCTTGATGTCTTTTCATTCTCAGGCAATTCATTGATGTAAAATGATTGACTGACGACGACAATGTGAAGAAATTTACGCTGTAAGAGATTCATGATGAAGTGAATGAGGACAAGGAAAGATGCTAAATCACTCCATATCATCCAAAATGCACTAGATAGTTATTACGTAGGCTCGTTATATTTTGTGAATTTTTTTGGATACATTAAACCCAATTTTTTAAAGTATCAAATTGTGTCAAAACGTGAGCGCTTTATGTCAATATTTAGTCAGACTGCTGCACATTAGTTTAATTAACCTCTATCCCATATTAACCGTTGTCCGTTTTTTGTTTTAAACATGTTCCTGTGATAGATAATGTGATAGTATATTCTAATATATACACCTTTAAATAGGTAGAGTTATAGTCATAGAGCTATGCATTCATTTTAATATACAGTACAGTACATTTAGCTGACAGTGTGCAGAATCTGCACACGCATTGAATGTATGAACTATGTAGAGAAATGCAGAGAGCCATTCCTGACAGCTCTGGGTGTTTTTTTCTTTAACTTTTTCATTCCAATGAGGTTATTGTCATTTATCAGTCCGTGTTGTTTCATGACTTTTCTGCTACTTGTGTAATATGACTGTTACAGCAAAACATTTTCCCACCGGGGTTGATATTGTCTCTATTGTTAATATGTACATAAACACGTGTGACACTTTCCAGAGACCACATTCACATCTGTGAGGTGGAGAGTCATGATAGATTCTACATTATCCCCAAGCAGCAGACAGAGGAAAGCAACATAACGTATGTTTATATTGGGAGCATCAACTGAATATTTATTCTTTTAGTTGAAGAGACTGCAGGTATTGGTTGTAAAACAACAGTGTTTCCACTGTAACAGGGTTTTTCATTGTCAATGAAGTCATGTTTTAATAGGGTCTTGTTTCTCAGATATTTTCCTCGCTTATGAGGGTTGGAGGCCTCACCTGTCGGCGCACATGTAAGCACGCACAAATGCACACACACGCACACACACAAGGCAATATGAAACCTTTGCCTATTCAACGGAAAAGGAATGAGAAACTGCGCCACTAAAGTGCCTGAAGTGCTGCAGGTGTGAATATCTGTGTCCCCATTGCTGTGATTAATTGCAATGAAATCTGGAACTCATCCAAACACGATGCAATCACAATAGGTCTGACAAAGTTAATCAACATGAATTGTCAGTGCCAGGAAAGAAATGCGATGAGAAAAAGTATTCATCGAGGCCAAGTGGCTGACAGCCCACTGATTTATCACAGATGTGCATTTTTGACACAAAAAGTGAACACGGCTTCCACATTTGGGAGGAATTTTGTGCTGTCATGTGACCATGATAGGGCACATTCAAATGTACAAAGATCAGAGTGGATGTACAGCGCACACAAACACACATCCACATTCATGCACCTGTGCTAAAGTATACGTAGTCAGCCAGCTCAAGATTCATGATTATCATGGATGCACAAATATACACAGGGCAAACATGCACACACGTGACATGAAATGTGAACATGAACTGGATTCTTTTATTTCATTTAACAGAGCATTGTTGAGTGGTCGAGATAGATTTGGGTTGACATTAAGAGACCAAAAGCAGTTACCACTATTTATTACATCTGTAAAAACACACCACACATACAGAAAAACACTGAAATGAGAAAGAAGAAAAGCTAAGTTCAGCAGATAGATAGATTAATTACAATTATTTTTACTGTTATTATTGTATTATGATAATTATTATTATTATTACAAATTATTATTACAAATTACAATAACATATACCGTAAGATGTACGAAAAATATAGTGTAAGATATAAGAAAAATATAGTGTAGGCCTAATTTTATCGGTCTGATGATCATTTACGATATAAAATCAAAATAAATCTTGATTTCAATGTTCAACATTAATAACTGAAATTACAACGTAATTGTATACAATTATGTGACGGCGGCGCTTCATGGACGTGTCTGTCTCTTTAAGAAGCAGTGAGAGTGAGAGGGGGCGGTGCGGTTTCACACCCCGGGGTGGGAAACATGGGCGGGGCTATCCACTGCTGACTGACAGCCGCTCAAAGGAGCTCCAAAAACCGGCAACGACCTATCGGGGTAGAGTTCCAGCCGTCAGTCAAATCGTAACAGCCAATCGCGACTGATGGTGGGCGGACTTTAGGCTCGCTGTTGTGCTTCCAACGTGGGAGCGCAGACCGATCACGGTGGGAAAAAAAGGAAAAGTAAGTCTAGAAAGGGAAAAAACACTCATGGTGGTGGTCCATGCTCGGAAGGAGGGGGTCTTTATTTTGCTGTTAATCGGATCGCCGACACTGCACCTGATACGTCGCTTGTTGTGATCTTCCAGAGCGGACAGAGGAAAGTTGGGATTATTCGGCAGCGGAGAGTGGAGTTCCCGTTCCAGCGTAACGCAGCGCTCGGCGTGAGAGTTGAGCGCCGGACTTTTCCATCCTTCCTCCATCCTCTGCTAACTTTAAACCTCGGCTGAAGTTTGGCCGTGACCGTGGGGTGAAGTTGAAGTCCTGCTCGGACCGCTGCGTTGATCCAGTCATTCGGAGAACGCGGCTGTTCATCGTACTCATCTTTACACGTTCAAAACATGTCAGTCAGAGAAATGGAGAAATGAACTTCACTTTTCGCCTTCCTTGGGCTTTTGTTACTTATTTAAGTTTGAAGGAGGCGTACGCGCCAGTTTTCGCCGACTTTGACGGCTTCATCTATGAATCACCTTTGATTTAAACCGCGTCGGACACCAGGGGAGAAAGTTGGACTGAGCACTTGCGTCTTCAATGACCGCTTTTCAATGGAAAACAGCTCAGTTCAGCGAGGTTATCTGTAGTCGCCGCGTTATTGAGAGGGAATTAATGTGCTTTAAAGGCGCTACAAGCTTTACGAAGCTTCATTAGTTTCCCAATTTGTGCGTACGAGGAGAGCTCCGCGGCCGCGCTATTAAAACTGGATACAAAATGGCGGCGTCCCTGGGGCGATTTGGACATGTTTCTGCTTTAGTTTTTTATTTAATTTTATCATTTGAACTCTTAATCACTCATGGGTGGACTTCAGACGTGCCTTGTGCCCGGAACTGTACCTGCAGCCAGGATTCAGTGGACTGTAGCGGTCTGGGGATGACGGCTCCGCCTGCGGACCTTCCAGTCTGGACCGTCTCCCTGTAAGTAAAGCGGATCAGAACCTCCTTTTTTTTTTCAAAGCTACACATCAACATGCATTTGTTTATGTCTTTTAAAGGAATCCTGTGTGATTTTTGCGGCTACAGTTGTCAAGTGTCTGCTTACAAGCGGTCTTATTTTACAACTCAAGCCTCAGGTCGAGGGTGTCAAAGTTCTCTGCAGTCCAACTCACGACACAATATCTGTTAGTTACACGACACAAAGTGTCAATTTAAGATGAATTGTTCGTCTCCCAGAATGCATCCCGGTGTCTTACACTCCTTACAGATGTGTGCTGTTATCTGCTTATCAGTCAGATTTTATTCGTTTTATTTACTTTGAATAACAGGGGCAATGTATCAGAAATAAAACCGACCTCACACACATGAAAAGGGAGGCCTGTTCTGCAGCTGAACATCAGTTAATCCGCGTGAAATGCCTTGCTCAAGGGCACATTGCGTTATGGCAGAGAAGAGTAAGATCTCAGTGCTGTGTCGTCGGTGTTTTCTGTCAGTTGGAGAACTCAGACCGGCTCATTCAGCTTCAGGCTTTCATTAAAAACTAATGTCATCAATTACACACGGTTTGTCGTAATCCTTTACAGTAAGTGAGTTTTGACAGCTTTCATACTTTGGGGAATGATAGCCGAGCATTAAAATGAACAGAGCGTTGAGTCAGAGTTGGTAAACGGATCACAACAACTAAACTAGCTTTATTCATTTGGATTTCTGACAGGTATGATCCTAATCCCTGACTTCCACCCACAAGCCACGGCTCATAAATTCAATTGCCTGCAATTTAAGCTGGGTTTGCTCGGATAGGGTTGACAACAGTTAAAACTGTGTGTGTGTGTGTGTGTGTCAGTTCATTTTGTGAATGAGCCAATTTGGAACAATTTTGTGGAACATCCCCTGATACTGATAAAGCATCGGCTCTCACTGAGCTGGATAACGCAGTTTGTTTTCACACAACACACTGCTCTGTCCTGGCAATCCATGTTTTGGTTCTCATGGCAGTCTATTACAACCAGCATGTCAAGTGTCAGTGGTGGATCCCTGGGACAATTGTGCTTCTTGGTGCAGAATGTTTGTTGTGTGTCTGCGTGTTTTTTTTTCTCTCCTGGGAGCCCACGGTGAGAGACCAGAGGCCTGAAGATATATCTTGTCCTGCAACGTTAGAAATGCAACTTTTAAAAAGTCCTCTTCAACATGAATGGCACCGTTTGTGCGTGGTTGGCATTAAGCACCACTTGGCCACGTTGAAGTGCAGTCGCTGTTTATCATGCATGTATGCGGACACACACTACTCCTCCTGTCTTTGCGGACAAAGCACAGCTACTGTGGGACAAGTGTCCTGTATGAGACAGCTGCTCTAACCCACTTGGTTTGTGTAAAAATGCGGTCCTGCTCGAACCGCGTCAAGCTGCCGATCTGCTTTTATTATCTCAGTCGACCTTATCGGTCAAGATTTAAGGACCCGCAATCTTGCTGTTTTCAAAGGGAATGACTTTATGGCTTTGAATTATCTTTAAAACACATTGCTTGCATATTTCCTCAACACTTCAGATAGTCTCTCTTATTTGGCGAGCAGCTCAAAGGGAGCCAGCACTTTTCCTCTGAGGTCTGTAAAAGTGCCAGATTAGTAGATGATTACTGTAAACCCTCATAGACGTACGCAGGGTTTCACTTGTGGCTGAAATTGATCCCATTATAGGGAACCTCACGCCAAGGCTGGTCCACTTGAGTGGATAAAATTACTTTGTGTTGTGGCTTGAAAGTTGTTATTTTAGTTTTTGTGTACTGCCCGTGTGTAAAATGTGTGCGTGTGAAATGTGTTTACTAGGTGTGGGCTCGTGTTAATAGCACGGGAAAGGGAAATTGCTGCTCGGCCCACTTACTTATTTTTACACAGGTTCCTTGCTCTATTTATAATTCAGTAATGTAGCATTGAAACAAGCAGCAAGTAGAAATAGTAGGACTACGCAGTGTACGACCTTTATCATGGTGAGAAATTTAAATTTGAGATGTTTTCTTAATATTTCATAGAAGTGAAGTGGCTGTCGTAATGCCAGCTTGACTGAAGACCTTCATGAATATAATTAAAGAAAGCATCAATAGTCCATTTTGAATATCCATATGAAGTCATTTTCTCAACTATATTATCGTTTTGTGGAAATGATTTCTCTCCATTTTTAAGTACTGTGTACTTCTGACGGAGAGCATTTGCACCACGCTGGTGTTGCAGACCGAATGTATCTGCTCCTCCCTACTCCTACTTTCAGACCTATGAGCCAAGTGAAATCATGTGGAATCAACTGTCCCTGTTATGTTTGGCCTGGGGAGGGAGCAGCAGCAGTAGCGGTGGTGGGCTGGTGTAGCAGCAGGGGGGGACATTATTGGTGAATGTCAATAAACAAAGCCACCTTCTCTCTTCCCCCTGAGTGCAGCGATGGGACATTCAGGGCGAAAAATCACAGTCATCTGCCGTGAATGTATCTCTGCTGTTAATAACGCAAACCTATACTGGAACGCCTCTCTTGTACCGTCAGTACAAGCAGACGTTCTCAGATGTGTCGTCCGCTATATAGATGTAGATCTTGTGAATGGATTGAATCTAACAAATCTTAAATTTTGATCTTACGCTATATATAAATTTGTTGCTGCAGTAGGAGTAGTCAGGCCTGCAGTTTTCCAGCATCTAAGGGTAAGAAGTAAGTCCGCACCAGCTCCAAATCCTCCGTGTGATGGACAACTTTGTTAACCAGGGGAACTAACCTTCCCTTCAGAGGGATTATGGGGACTGCTGAGCTGTCCTAACCTGGTAGGGGTTCCCAACAGACAATAACGACAGGAAGCTCACATATTCAACTACACAAGGAAAACTATAATAATTGTACATCATGTAGACTTGTAAAATATAATAACAGCTACATTGATTGGATAACGAGTTACAACAACTGATTTTGCTTCCTTCTCAAACAGGAATGTCTCCCACTGCATAGTAAACTTGATATTATTTTTGGCAACACTCATCTACAGCTACAGCAGCGATACTTTAGCTCCCTGGCAATTAATTTTGTTTAATGCCCTTTAGAGATTCAGTGCCATGCATATTTAATAATTTTCCCACCACTTAACCTGATTAAAAGGATTTATGGATTGGATACTGCTCCTTTTCTTGGATGCTTCAGTGTCATTAAGAGTTGTCTTTTATGAAATTGCTCCAATTTCAGACAGGAATGCATTCCAAATGAACCACCGTGTAACATTTAAGTGGTTATGAATGTATGACCCTTGGTTCCAGGTAAACACTGTATGCCTCACAGCAGATGTCTAGGTGTTTTGAGGAGTAGTGTTAACTTTCTTTGATGTCGTTGTGTAATTTCGGTTTGTTTCTTGCATCACGTATTCGTTTTAGTGAGGCAGTAAATCCTTTGAATGTGACATTTTTGATTAATGATTAATTTTGTTTTGCACTTCTAAGTGTCATAAAAGTGATATTTCATTCCTTGTCATATTGGAAATATGAAGCTAACCTGATCTGCTCTCAAGTAGCACTGATTTTAGTCTTAGTGATACTTTCACCATAACAAGTAATACAACAGAATAAAAGTCTTAATCCAAGAAAGAACAGAGCACATTGAATCAATTACAAAGAGGATCAACTAATGACAGTATATTGTCTTTTCAATTAGTGTGAATGTGTTTTTGAACGTGGGGTGAACTTGTGCTTATGAATTTCCTTGTTATATTAATGGGTGCTTCCTTTATGAAACACGTCCCGTTCTTGTTTTACATCGATGCATCATGTGTAACATTTAAGAAACTGACCACCATTCAAATGCTTGTCTGTTGTGTCTGATTGATGAATAGCCTAATAACATTTAAAGCAAGTTTCCTCTCACACACAGTCACATATTCCCTCTTAGGAGCGGTGCCTTATCTCATTTGCGGCCATGGTAATGTGTATAAAAAGCATTTTTGCCCACAGTGCTGTCTGCGTAATGGAGTTTTGCTAGTAAATAAAGCATTACTAATGTTGGCTGTGATCAAACAGAGATAAAGCAGATACACAGGGTATGCTTGCTGCCTTCTCTGCATTGCTTCTTATGTGAGCTGCTAAAATCTTTTCCTTTCCTTTTACTGTAAAGGACCCAGAAAACTACCCAAAGAGACATTGATGTGTCACCAACATATGTTCTGGTCTAAATCACAACTCAAGCAATCCTTTTTGTAACCCAGCATTTCCTGAATGGTTTCCTAATGAGCAGTTTGTTAACCTTCAGATTGATAGCAACGAGTGCTGCGCTGATTCAACCCCATGTCGTCGCCTTAAACCCCTCAGAGCAGCCTTATTGGTAAACATGGCCTCCAATGGTTGGTTTTGGCTTCTGGCCTCAGGAAATGGGTTTGTGTCGGTGGTTTCCTGACAGGCGCTGGTGGTTCGACTGACTGGTCGTGGGCTGGCTGACGCAGGGTGGGGCTGCAGATCACCTGGCCTCGGGGAATATGAGGGCGGTGTGGCATTTTCCGCCCTCAGCATGGAAGTGTTTTGTCAATGTCACGGTCTGATACTCTTGCCTTCAGGCCGGTTCCACTACTTGGTGAAAGTCCTGTCAGTGGCCAGAAACCTCAGCCACCATCAGCCATGTCAGAACGTGCTGAACAGACTCCATCCACCACATATTAATAACTGCTTGACATCGAATCACGTCCTCTATCCACTCTATTGTTTCCTGTCGTGTGTGATAAAGTAATACTTTGAAGAGAGATTTCTTTCTGAACCTTGTTTTTGTATGTTGAGGCTTTCACCTACCAGGTTTGTAGGCCTTTGAATGGACCCATAGAACACGACCCACGGAGCATGAGGATGAACCTTTATAAGCTACTCCACATAAAGCTCTAAGTTTAGTAAGATATAAATATGTACACAGCTGCCTCAAAAAGTATTTTCCTAAACTTTCCCCTGGAAACTTCTCTAGACTTCAATGCTTCTTATCGTAGAGTAACTTCTAGTTGCCTTCTCACATCAGATTACCGGCCAAGTAAGGTGAAGAAGCGTAGAGAAAGTTGTACAGATATGCACGTCATGGCATAACACAATTCTGTTGGGGAATCCAGAAAATTTTATTGTGGCATACATAACTTCTACCTTTGCACAGTTGAAGAAATAGTAACAAGTATCCATGGTGTCCATTCAAAGGCCGGACTATATTGAACAGACCTAATTTAAAATGATGCGCCAATTATCATCACTTTTGTCGGAGCAACTCTTTGAGCATGTGAATCCTGCGTTGTGTCTCTTCGTAGCTTGATTACGATGAACATTTCAGCAGTCATGCTTTGAAGCAGTAACAGCAGCAGAACCCAGCAGGGCTCTGCCTCTTGTGGTTTTTATGGCATTTCTCGCTACGCTGCCTTGTAATCTTGTGGTATAGGGAGTAATTATACCAAATTTGTTTATTGTCACTGTTTCCCTAGCCTTGTGACTCAAATGTCCTCAGGCAGCTATTGTAAAGTCACATGTCAAGTGTTTCCAAGGGTTTAAGATGATATTATCATTGGCACAGATTGGTATCTGGTTTTCTTTTTCCTTCCTTATCAGGCTTGTTTGATGTTTGATGTTAACTCGGATGATTTAAGTACTGAACGTTCCTTTATGTAAATTTAAACACTTTTTTTTGTACAAATGACACAAATGTGCTAATAGATAATTCACCGTGAAGTAATTAACAAGGATTAACTAATTGATCGAGCTTGTGGAGTAAAATCAGATAATGGCTGACATTAACATGAAGATACGGTGTGAGCTCATGGTCTTGTACTGGCTTTAATGACAATCAAACAGCTGCTGCCACAAGTCATTCTACAGGAATCCAGTCAGCAGAATAGATGGCCTTTTTGTGAAGACACTCTAGGGCGCCAAGATTTTTTTTTCCTCTTTCCCTCTCCCCCCGGTGTCTACAAAGTGGGTTTGATCGATGAATCATCTGTGAATTCTCTACATCTGGTAAGTGTTTGGAAATCTGGAGAAGATGTTAGAAAAAAAGCGTGACTTGGACGGAGAGTGAGGTACTGCGCAAGTGGATCAGCTTCCCCCCAGAAAACAGGCAACATGTCGAGAAGTGAGCAGACCCATGAGTGCTACCTTGGGCCAAACATTCTTCTAACTCCTTTCCCATGTTACCCTGTATACTCTCTGATACTGTAGAAGGGAATGTAGTATCAGAGATTCAGTATCTAAACAGCCACACGATCGCAAGTATCTCCATTGTAAAGATAACACTGTCCACTATTTGTAATTGTTGTAGAATTCTGCTCAGCTAGCACAATAAACAAAAAGTAAGGGAACGTATGTACTTAATCTGTCTTTTTCCTCACTTTGATGTAGAAAGCATAAGGTCAGCAGTCTGCACAGCACTGTACTCCACTTAGAAGACATATTTATGTTTTTCTTTCAGATTAATTGGGGACACTCATTTCCTTTTGCTCATAATGAAGTAGTCTGGCACCATTTAAATAAATTACAAAGCCAGAGTGTTTAACAGAGGAGTGGGATCCCACTCGTGTGAGTGTGTGCACACGCATAAGTATGGAGTGCAGGTGTGTTATTGTGCTTCTCCTCGGCAGTGAGGGAACTGGCGTCGTCGGGCCTGGCCACGGGTTCACGTTGTGCCTCGGGCTAATGCAGAGCCTTTCCGCAACCTCCTCGCTGTTTGTTTTCAAGTGCCCTGCTCCATCTCCATCCCCGGCCCCAAAGCTGGAGCACAGAGAATGGTGGTGCACATGGCCCCAAGATGTGGCCTGCCTTCCTGGCTCGGAAAACTTCAGAAACTGAGTCACGCTCCCGGCCTGACTGATCTCAAAGGCTGGAGGAACTCCTTTGTTGATTTGCGCACGTTGGGTGGAGAATCTGTAATGCAAATCTCAAGATTTGCAGACCCCATCTGCACTACGCGTCTCTGATCTCTCACATAGGTTCTAACCCCTCTTAAGATCTTCCATGACAAAGCCTGCCGGTGTTACACAGATTTTAGCGCAGCACATTTATCATTATCAGAGTAAATCTTGTTTGCCGGCTCAGGCTTTTAACCTTGTTGGAGTTGATAAGATACTGGCCTTCTCTGGTTTGACTGGCATGTAAAATAGTGGCCTGGAGCTGGTGTTAGCTGTGTGTACACTCTCACTGCTGTTGCCTGGCTGTAAACTGGTTCTTAATGACAGGAAGAGAGGTCTGTGTGTGAGTGTGTGCGTGCTTGTGTTTCTGTGTGTGTGTGTGTCTGGCTCTCTGAAATACAGGTTATTATTTGACTAGTTTTACGATGCTCTGAAATCAACCACATTAAAGGGCCTTTGTCTCCCTGCTAGACTACAAAGGACTCATCACTGACATCACTTCACACATAAAGCATGTGAAGTTCACACCGCCTTTATGGTGGACAGAAATGGGAAAGATAATGATGATCTATCTCAGTATGTCTAAGTCCCCACTCCCTCACTCCCACACATAGAGTCCGTGTGCTGACTTAAGAGCATACTGTCATATGCAATGACATCACTTCACTACTCCCAGCTTTCTCCCACTCCCACAGCACCCATAACACAGCTATTCCTTAAAGCCCTTTAATGAGTTTTATATGTCAAATCAACTGCATAGTTGAGAAGTGACGGTCTACTGCAGTGGAAGGCATCGAGCCACATTTTTCTCCTCAGTTTGCTTAGTCAGGCAGACCGTTTATGAGTTTATCACATTGTCTTTGAGAGCTCTCTCTGCCATGTGGACCAAGACTAAAGCTAATGTTGTTTCAGGTGGCCCCCCTCGCCTTGCAGCAATCTACTGACCTAGGCTGTTGTTGCTTGACCTTTGTGATGAATAAGCTTGCTAACAAATGGCTATTTTAAAGATGCAATTAATCATTTAGTCTATGAAGCAGCTGAAAATAATAACAAATGCCACACATAAATTACCATGGGCAATAGTGGTACTTAAATTTTAGTCACAAATACCATTGTCGTAACATTTAAAATAATAAAAATTAGAGTGAAAACAAGCACACAAGTTCTCATATTTAAGTATTTGAATCTATCAATGCTTTAGTATCTCCATCCTAAACGGATTTACTGAAACAGCTGTTCTCTTTCTCTCTGAGGTCTTGTTGTACTCTAATAACAAGGCCTTGACGGAATGTTTGAGATAGGCCTGCAATAAATAGTCAACAAGGTCAACAATAAAATATAGATTTCATTGTCCAATTGTCATTTGAACTCACAGCGTTAAGAATGTTGTAAACTGAAACAGTTGAGCTGCTCTTGATCTAGTCGACTAGTCGTGCTGTGTTTTAACCCAAAGTCAGCGTTGACAGACCAAATATGTGTAAAAACTACACATTATAAAAATAATTTATATTTGAAAATAACTCGGACAGTAACTTTAACAAAAGCTCCCCTGCATTGCATTGTGGGATTTCCTTATTCTATGGAACACCTGCAAAATTGCTTGAGTTCAATTTGGTTGAAATTAATTTTTATGCTGAAACTTTTGTGTCTCATGTGTTTCCCGTAATGCAATTTATTATCATCTTTTCATTTAATGTTAGAAAAGAAAGAAAGAAAGAGTTAGCTAGCACATGCTTAATACAATCAGTAAGACAAGGCAAAGGCTGAATTGTCACTGAAGTTCTATGGATTAATCGTATTAATTGCCTGATTAGTCAATTAATCATTCCGGTAATCTCTATAATGGTCTACTATCAACAGGATTGTTAGTTGCAGTTAGTTTGTTATGCGTGATGTGTGTGTAGTGGTTTGGGCTGGGTTGAGTGTAACGATGACTCTTTATCCTGGACCTGCCCTCGTTTCAACGAGGACAGCTGATGATCCACTGATGGCACAAACAGCCCGGCTGGTGGAGTTCAGGATACGGATTGAATGTTAAATATTCTGTATTTTATATTTGTGAGTGAATGTTTTTAGTGCTAAGGCTTCAATGTTGAGTAGACTTCAATCCTGAAATGAAATACACACACTTCTTTTCTTTTCCATAGTGTCATTTTACACATTAAACAACTGCTGCAGTGATTCATTAAATCTAAATAATGTAAAGAGCCTTTACATTTTGTTATTCAACTTATTTACTTGTCGTCCTGTCATATTCCGTTTCACAGTTGATGGTTCCTTTTATCCATCTGAGATGCTCTGGCGATATACTGGTTTGTAAGTTAAATGTACCTTTAAAGTAATGGATTGTAATGAATTTAAATGGAATGAAAAGATTTAGCATTATTATCCCATGGCACACCTCCGCCTCCATATTGAAAAGGTTTGAGGCAGCTGCCTGTGCCAGGAGGGCAGCAGCCTGAATCAAACCAATCCACTGGGAAAATTGGTATTTGGCTCATGATACAGTCTTAAATTATCACATAATTCTTGCATTTTTGGGAAGTACCTGGCTAACTGCACTGAGTTTCATCGTGCTGACTAATGTCAAACAGTCTTGCCCATTTGGATAAACAGGCATTCTAGCTGTACCATGTGATGGAATGCACTGTTTGAAGCAGTCAAGGCTTTGGGAACCAAATAGCTTTGTAGTGTTTGCCACAGTTAATCACGCCACATCTTCATATGTCAACAACACATTTTTCCTGTAGCTATGAAGCAAACCCAGCTTTGTTTTGCCATCACTGGTTTGTTTTCTGTGCCTAGTTTAGAGTTTGACATGTTTTTTTGGAAGGAGATCGTTCTCGCTGTTCTTAAACTCGAATGCCTTCTAACCTTCTGATCGTCGCACAAAAAATTCCTCTCGAAACACACTTCTAAGGTGACTTCTGGAAAGCATTAGGCTCGCTTAGTGGTGGTGTACCCCCACCCCCGCCTCCCTCGTCAAGAACAGGGAGGAAGAGAGTGTTATCAGTGTCGCCTCATACAGTAGGTGTTAAAACGCTGTGAAACTTATCTCATCTGATAGGCAAGAAAATGAATCTGGATGAATGAAGGGCAGAGAAAAAGGCTGAGTTGTGTAAACAGCTCCCTTCCCCTTTGCTTGTCATAGTCGACTGGGAAAAAGTCACTGGCACGCACACACAAAGGAGCAGTTTTGTTTGCTGCGGTGGCCCTTAGCACCTGTACGGCAGCTTTTGCTCTGAATTGTGAATTGCTTTTTTATCTGTCTTAGTCATCCCTTTATTGTTTTGGATTGTTACTTGATAAATGTAACAAATAGGAGTCATGTTAAAGACCTTACAAACTTATCTTTCACTTCAGAACATCTGCACATGTAACCAGGTTCTCCCATCTTTTAATTGTGAAAGTCTTGTCAGAGTGATAGGAGGTGGATCAATCCAATTTTGTCATTCAGGTTTGACTGGTAAAGTTTCTTTGGGCTGGTTTGTGGCAGTAAGCAGGTTGGTAGAGGTCCTGATTGCTCTTCCAGACGCCTGCACTCTTCAAAGTCCATCCTCTTTACACTGTGTGTTGTGCCTTAGCTGAATACGTACCTCCAGGCGGAGGCGGCCCACAGGAAAGCTGTGCGATTTTTCACTTACCGTCATCATAACGAGGTAATTGCCTCCCGTTGCAGGGGACGACAATTTAGTGATCTAGGGCACAATGGGAGGTGCCCCAGCCAGTGATCATAACATAGACACACATGCACACCTCCCTGTCAGGGCTCTGCCTGGAGGGTTGACACACACTCTGCTATTATCTCGTCACACACATGCGAAGGGAAACTGTCATTATCTGCAATCAAGCACACGAGACAAGAAAGTGAAATCTGTCAAGTGAAGAAGACATTGAGATTAATAGATGTAAAGTGGTTTCAACAATTGCAGTGCTTAGCACAGTCACAATATTTATCCGTGGTCAATATCCAGAGGCATTCATCACATTCTCTCTCCCTAATGAGGAATTCATGGCATCAAATGACAGCTTTCATGGTTTTTTTTTACGTCAAGTAAAATCTCTGATATTTAAGAATGCCACAGAGATCTCAAGCCTCATCCCCTTGGCAGTCATTTAAGGCCAGGGTGAGAAGATGAGGAATTTTGTGGCGCAGGTAAATGTGTCCCCAGTCTTTGGGAACAAGCAACCATCTCTCGACAGGCCTGTGAAACATTCCTGGGCTGTCTCTCACGTCTGGGCAGAGGGACGGTGGGACGGCGGGGCGGGAGGCAAGCAGCTCGCAGATCTGGGCTCCCTTTGTTTCTGCCTAACCCCACCACACACAACACAAACACTGCTCTCACTGCAGCCTCCTGTCTGCCAGCAGGCTGAGTGCCAGCCAGGCAGGAGGTTTAAGTGTGTGTGTGTGTGGTGGGGGTATGGCAGGATAGATAGCATTTGTTTATGTGAGAGATTAATTTGATTCATATTGCGTGGGAAGCCTCATCTTAAATGCAGACGTGTACTAAGTACACACACACTGAGAGTGGTAATGTTATATCACAGAGACAAAGCTGAATGGATGGACTGCTGTGGATGTTACATTTCTGATTCTTAAACTCTGCTCCCATCGTTGTCATTTGACACACCAGGGTTTATTCCTCTTGACCTCAGTATCTTCTTTTCTATTTTCAGAAATCTTGGCCGCAACAAGCTGACCATCATCAATGCAGAAGTGTTTGCCAACCTTCCCAACTTACAAGAACTGTAAGTAATCACCAACAGGATGCACACGAACATACTGAAACATTTATAACACACACACGTTAGCCACTGAGGAAATTGCTCCCCCCAGTAGGACACTTAAGACAAAAGTGCCTCAGACACTTAACAAGGGTCTGTGTTTCTTTGGCAGAAGGTGTGTGTGTATGTGTTGACTGGATGCTTTAATTGGTCTTCTCATCAGACTGCCCTGAAGGCGCTTGTGTTTGGGCACTTTAAAGAGATATGCAAGCAGTTTTCTAATGTTCTAATTTTCTGGAAATTATGTTCGAACCAGGTGTCTGGTTCGTCTAGCAGTATGTCCATAATCTGTGATATGGACTCTTAAGGAGCCAAGGAATGCAATCATCACTGTTGCTTCAGAAAGTGTTTTCCTATGACATTTTACCCATGCACATAGTTTTCGTAGACCACTATCTTATGGTAAGTTCCCGGTGCCTCCTTACATCAATTTGCAGCTTGCATAACGTCGCAAACTATGAAGTAACCAAGAGAATACACATGCAGGTCATCATGTGGTAGTTGATCTTCCAAGGCATTACCGTCGGTGTAACATAACACAGTTCAACTTGGATATCCAGAACACATGTTAAGCTTTTTTAGCAGCTCTGGTCAAAAGGAAGTATGAGAAATAGAAAAGACAAAGTCCATCTTGAGGACCCTGTACAAAGTGCAGTGAAGAATCCTGGATAACTGCCTGTTGAGCCTGGTGGGATATCTGTACCCTGAAATTCTCTCTGCACTCTGAAACTGTGTGTCTCCACAGTGTTTAAGTGTGAATGTAGATGTATGATTGCTCCTCTACCTCCAAGGTCTAAAGTACATAAATCTGTAAGCACCACTCACAACACATTTTCATCAATGGAAAATGTCTGAGTAACACACGTTTGCCACTCTACTTCCTAGCAGCATCCTTGTATGTGTTGCCTTGAACTAAGTCCAATTGAGAATAAAGTGGTGGTTTTCTATATTAAGCCTCCCCTCTACCACCCGATACTGTGGCCAATGCTGGCCTTGTAAATATTTTATACAGTGAGGAGAGGGCTAGGCTCTATGTCACTCAGCACCAGTACACAATACATACACACACTCACACACACACACACACACACACATACACACATAGACACACATACAGTAGCTGGTGATACGCACACTGGTGACATCAATCGCAGGCCGGTCATCCAGTAGTCTGCTCATGTGCATCTGTTTTACTCCCATTTTTGGTTTCAAAGGTAGTGTTTGAAATCTGTTGAGTCCGATCACGGCTAGGTGTGATTGAATTTACCTGCATGTGATGTTGGCATGTGGAGTAGCACCAACAATGGTGCACCTCTGCTGTGCTTTATTACAAGTAGGGTGTCACTGGACTATTTTCAATCTCAAAACTAATAGAAGTGTGCGTGTGCTATCTGGAGCTTAAAGTAGGAATTTGTAGTATTGTGTTTTTTTGTTTTTTTTTGTCTCCCCCTGTACAGTTTTCTTCTCTAACCCACTGCTGTGTGTGTGTCATTTTCAGACGGCTGGACCACAATGAGCTGACCTCCATACCAGATCTAGGACAGGCTGCTTCCAAAATTGTATCTCTCTACCTGTGAGTATCACCTCACTTACTGCATCTTTGGTTCCAGAATCATCCGTTTTTGTCGCCATATTGGTCTTGGAGCTCTTGAAGTAGCCTGCCGACATCTGTGTAGGCTGCATCTTCACATCTCAGAGGCACTGCTGCATTTATTTGGGATAGATTACATGGATTCAGGGACCACTGCAACATCATGTATAAAACTGAAGCGAAAAGCCTTTTGCCAGTTGAACACTGTTGGCAGAAATATAGAGACGTGTCAGGAATGATTACTGTGTGGTCAAGTAACCGAGTACACTTGTCTGCCGTGATTGGTGCTGGCTGCTGTGTGTCAGCTTGAATACAGTCCCTAATTGATTGCTTCTAGTTGTGAAACTGCCTGCACTGGTATCTCACCAAAGATT
>OMNV01012695.1:10771-20771 GCA_900303265.1 Brotula barbata
CGACATATTTCGGATAAATATTTTATGAAGAGCGATACGTCCTATTGCATGCAGGTATAAAACATGTGTATATATAAATCCACGTTGTTATCATATAGACGAGCAGGACATTAATCAGATGTTTAAAAAAGACGATGTCCATCCAAACACAAACAGACATCCAAACCCCCATCTCCTCTGTTGTCTTTTCTCTCTTGTCATTGCGGTCCATGACATTTTCTAGGAAATCATTTTCTCAATTAATCAAATGTCAGCTAGAGAAAAGCAAACGACAGCTGTTGGCTGATAAACAGAATAGTAACGGGGAAACAAATGAACTGTGGATGACACGTGGGAGCTGCTGTGCTCACTGGAGGAGGAATGGACGCTGCAGCCTTGGACACAGACAACACACACACACACACACACACACACTGAAATACCAACTCGCAAAAAGCTATTATAGATTATTGATCAGGGTTTGAAAAACTGGTCGGTGAAGGACTCGTTCTCTACTCGAGTACCAGATTTTGTGAGCTTCAAAGAAATGTGTATGGCTTAATAATCTGTTTTCTGAGAGCCGTGAGCGCCCTCTAGTGTCCACTGGGACTCATCCACAGGTTTGACTTGAATTATGAATTAGATGAAACCGAAGTGCGGTGAAATTGCAGACACCACCCTTGGTGTCACACACTGTAACAGTGCTAAATGCTCTGAACTCACACACAGCTGTTTATTCTCTAAGTGTCCTCTATCTCACGCTATCTTGTGTCTTTTTTTAGTGTGCATTTGAGACAAATTTAGTCCACAAAGAGAGAATTAACAGTTACTTAACAGTGTGTGTGTGTGTGTGTGTGTGTGCAGAGCCCATGCAGAGCCTCTCCTTGTTACCACAGGCCCGTGCCAATGACATCACTCTCTCTCTCTCTCTCTGTGTCTCTCTCTCTCTCTCACACACACTCTTTTTCTCACACATACACATGCACTCTCACACGCAGACATACACACGCATGCCCAGGGATGCACACACAAAAACTAAAATCCAATGTAATGTATGCTTATGCTGCACATCCATAAGCTCCGAACGAAATGAATGACAGGAGGATGCACACACAAACACACGCACATACCCACACACAAACACACACATGATGCTCAGCTGACACATGATATACTTGGTGTCACACATCACCTCTTAGAGCCTGAAAAAAGCTCCTCTGTTACACATAATCTTATTTGTTTTTCTGTCAGTACCATGGCTTTCATCTGTCTGTCTTCCACACACACACACACACACACACACACACACAAAAGAGAAAACCCAAATGAATATCCAACACGTTCTGCATTTCAATTTTATCCATGCACACGTTACAAACTGGTGTGCACAAACACACTCACACACACACACACACACACACACACACACACACATACACCACTGTGTTGATGGACGCCTGCCTTGACAGACCCATTAGCACGAAGCACTGAAATGCTGCATGCAAATTAAGAGCACAAATGATTCCCTCCAGGTGAAAAGAACATGGCCCGTCCATTTAGACCTACACTTACTCATGGCTCATTCCATCTGTGTCAAACATTTATTTCCCAGCATTCTCACAGGATTCTCACGGATACTGCTCACATACAGTCCAATGTCTGGAGTCTTGTATGCAAATAACGCAAACTGAAACGTGGATTAAAAATTGGGCATCCATAATCACATACCTGTGGCCTACGTGTTTCATCTTCTTCAACAGAGAGATGATGGCGAAAATTGGTTTTAAAATGTCTGAAATATTGAATTTTCTCAATATTGTCAAATTTACACCGTATATGAAGTTTTCTTGCTGTGTAAGGTAAAGTTTGGGATGTCTCTGTCCATGTAGTGTGAATTTACTGATGGCGTAGAATATCAATATCCAAGAGGTCAACAATGGGAAAAGATCATGGGAGTCATACGTGCAATAACGGTTGAGTACATACAACATATACAGCAATGTTTCACAGCTAATCCAAAGCCTTGGGAACATATTCAAACAAGGGGGGAAGACAGGGCAACAACCCACACACTCTGATGCAGCTTGGTTACAAGCGGTGCAAGTATGCTGTCCATGGTGCTGAACTCCATGTCTACAGTTAATATTGTCAGAGGGGCCTAATTCAAAAAATGAGATGAGATGAGATGAGATGAGATTAGATTAGATTAGATAGATTAGATTAGATTAGATTAGATTAGATTAGATTATTCAAACAAGGGGGGATGATAGGGACAACAACACACACACTCTAATGCAGCTTGGTTACAAGCGGTGCATATATGCTGTCCATGGTGCTGAACTTCATGTCTACAGTTAATATGGTCAGAGGGGCCTAATTCAAGAATATTCAACACATAAACCACGAAAAACTACTTAAATTTTAGATTAAAGATGAGATGAGATGAGATGCAATTCGATTCGATTCGATTCGATTATTTAACATATTCAGACAAGGGGGGATGACAGGGACAACAACACACACTGATGCAGCTTGGTTACAAGCGGTGCATGTGTGCTGTCCATGGTGCTGAACTTCAAGTCTACAGTTAAACACATTGTCACAGGCGCCTAATTCAAGTATATTCAACACATAAGGCACAACAAACTACTTAAAGATTAGATTAGTTTGCATTCCGTTATATTATATAATATAAAATTAGATTAGATTAGATTAGATTAGATTAGATTAGATTAGATTAGTGTTATCTAATATTTTTAATATCAACACAGGAGCACTTCTCATGCTGCATGTGATATGTGTATATGTATGTATATGTGTCCGTATGCGTGTGCGTCTGTGTGTGTGTGTGTGTGTGTGTGTGATAAACCTATTAGGCTGTTATGCAACGTATGCAAATGCAATTTATTAATCACCCACCAATGAAGACATACATTACACCCACATCTGGGGAGAAGAGCCCGGGTTGTGTGTGTTTGTGTATTTTGCCAGTCTGTCTGTGTTGTGTGTAGTGATGACAGGGATGTTAGCATCAATAGCTAATCTACAGGGAGTGTTTTTGACAGTTGTAGCTGAGCACGAGGTGAATGAGAATGAAGAGTGATTACGGCCGCCCTCATCAGCATCCAAAAATTTATTTTAATCTCAAAGAGAAACAGGGAAGAGGAGGCAGATGTTTACCTTATCAACATTCCATCTATCTGTTTTCTAGCTTTACCTCTTTGAACACTCTCCTCCCATTGGTCATTTATTTATTTGCAACAAAGCAATAAAGCCAAAATATCTGGTAAGCACTAGCCCAAAATATTTTATTGAGTATGAGTCAGAAAATAATGCAGAATACAGAAGTACAAGATATTTGAACCACTCAGGAAATAAACACACACCTGTGGTGCCACTGCTGTTCGTGTGTGGACAGGATGTCACATGTTGAGGCCGAAATGTTGAAGAGTTTTGTTTCTGTAGACAAACCCCTGAAGTTTTTGAAAGCAGATAAACAAATCTGAGCTGTGTTACATGCAGAGATGAACAAACTTTTGCCTCTGATGGCATAAATATTTATGAAGCATGAGGCATCTGTACACAGCACATACTCCATACTCGCTCATTTTTAGACTGTATATAAATAACAAACGCATAATCCGTATTATGAATACATTATTTGGGGGTTAATCACAGTAAGTGATAAAATATATTGCATGCCTGCGCTCACATCATCATACAAATAGAGGTGGATTACATTAGATTATCAAGATATGGTAAATTTATGAATTGCACAGATGCACACACACACACACACTGTGAAAGGTGAGGATTTATTTATATCCCAATCGAATCCCATATTACTCGTAATAGGAAATCATGCAAATTAGTTGACTTTTCCCACAAATCTGTGCCACAGGCTTTCATTTGACTCTGACCACATGTGGGGATTGGGTAAAATGTGGAGAATCATACAGCCTCAATCTTCATGTCACAGTGCATCTGCGTGGACATTTTTGGGTTGCATTTAATTTAAGAAATGAATAATTTGACACAAAGAATTTAAACCTGTGACAGAATTGTTTATTTTAATCATGTGTTCAGAATGAGAATCTGAGGTAATTAATGAGGTAAGTATGTGAATATAAGGACCGTGTCTTTGATTGTGCGTTGTCCTCTAGCAGCTGCACGACATTCAAGAATAATCCTGTTTAATTTCAGAAGTTAAGTAGGATTAAATGTGGTTAAAGCTCGAACGTTGGAACCACCTGACATTAATAAGTTCTCTAAGCCTTTTTTTGACTGTAGAATATAAATGCAGGGTAATCTGTAACTTCCTGGGTAATATATTACTCTGTACTACTCTATTACTCTATTATTCTGTAGATAGTGCACAAAATTACAGAGCATTCCCAACAGCAGGGAGAACAGTATTTGTAAGATTGCTTGTAGATTCCACTCTTTAGTCCCAAGTTTTATCCTTTTCCTCAATTTTCATGCTTTATTTCCCCACCCCCCTCGTTATGAATCCTTAGATCTACCTTTCTCAGCTAGGGGCTCATGATCTCTGGTGGGCCTCAGAGAGCCATCTAATGGGCGACAGATGCAGTGGCACTCCTAGATGGTTAGATTAATTTGTTTTCCGTATTTATTTGTAATTTACAAAGCTAGTTAGTTAGATTTTTTATATCAAAATGAGCCACAGAACTCACATAATTATCACATTGGTATAACACATATTTACATCCAAGTTTACTTTTTCTTCTCTTTTGTTGTATTTTTTCTTTCTCCCCCTCTCGCTCATTTATTTGGGAGAGTTGTGCTGGGAAATTTTCCAGGGCCTCAGATTACAAAGTGTTGAGAACTCTTGCCCTAGATCCATCATTTATTCCATTTTTTGCCTTCAAAGATGGGCCTGTATCTGACAGGGGGCGCTAACACACTGCTGTTGCTGTGTGTCTGTGTGTGATTCACTGAATACTGATTACTTTTGTCCACAAAGGCTTACACACCCACCAAACGTGTCAGAATCGGTGTACCTGACAGGGCTAATATTTGCTCCATGCATCTGCAGATTGGATTGCAGTGAGTATAAAATATGATAAAGACAATATCAGTAAAATCCACCCACTCTGTCATATGTTCTCGCCTGGATGGCCTGACATTGTTTAATTATATGAGTATATTCCTTATATGTATAGTTAACACTTAAGGTTTGCAGTGTAACGATGGTTTTAGAATAATCCATCTATTTTATTTTCTTTCTCGTTATATTGTAATCGCAGAAATTTATAGTATACTAATTATGGCACCAAATTCATGTGGAGCTTTTCTTGACGATAAATGCGAAATATTTTTGTATTTACGTTCATTTTCTATTTACATCCAATTAAGTTACTGTGATTAAGAACGGCTGACATAACTTTGCTTCAAATGTGTATGTGACGACCTGTGGCTTTTTGAATTTTAATTGTGCTTATTAGCTGTTATCAGGCCTTTTTAATTATGAAGTTACTAATTATGCAGATTGAGGTGTGAAGCCTGTCAGTGGAATGTAATCTGAAAAGGCTAAATTATTATTTATTCATGTCTATGGGCAGTCTAGTGTTGACCTTGGACATTTGAGGTTAATTACGTCCCAGGAGGGATATCTATTGATTAATTGTCTTGTAAGGGAAATTAAATTCATTAGCCGTCTGCTTTTCAACATAACTAATTGTACATCTGCAGGCTGTGATGATTTATTTTCCTCTGTGGATTCAAAGAATCACCAACAACAGGTCACAAAGGTTGCTCCATTTCACTTTACACTAATTTAATCATACTTAACCAACGCCTAAAATCCCACTGAAGACATAAAACTACATTTTATCCTCCTTCAGACGCATTTTTCTCCAATATCCTTTTCAGTAAGATAAATCTGAAATACCAAATCGGTCCGTTGTGTTTAAATCCTAGCATCCTACAGAAGGACATGGCCGGCCAACACTGGATAGCTAATCTGGACAGGTTACCTCAGCTGACGTGCAGCATGAAAGTGCCACATATTTCAATCTTTCACGTTGGATTTTCTTATCATATTAAGTAGAAATTTAAAGAAAATACCAGCAAAAATCTACGTAAAAACCACCGCACTGAAAGAGATGAAATACTGACATCTAACAAAATAAGATAAGATACGAGGAGATGAGATGAGAAAGAATGAAAAAAGATAAGACAAGATAGGATGAAATGAAATGAGATGAGGTGAAATGATAGAAGAGAAGAGAAGAGAAGAGAAGAGAAGAGATATGGTAAGGTAAGATAATATTAGATAAGATAAAACGATGAGATAAAAGGAGATTTAATGGGGGTCATACCATGGAATGCAGCTGCGGTGGTTCGATTCCGGCCTGTGTCTTTCCCCTCTCTCTGCCCCGTCCTTTCATTCCTCTCTCTCTCTCTCTAATAACTATCACAATAAAGCAGAAATGCCAAAAATGTAAAATGAGAACAGATAAGATGATGAGATAAGATAAGACGACCGTTTATTAATCCCTTGAGGGAAATTTAATGATAAATTGAGACAGCAAGCAGAAATATAGGATGTATATTAGTATAATATGATGTATGATGATGATACAGTGTATATGATATTCAGTTAAAGTGCAGCACAGGGATAAATGAACAGAACGCTGCGGGCGTGTCTCAGTCATCACTTTTTGATTTTGCTCTTGCCAGATGTCTGAATTCTTAAAATGTGTTTATCTCGTCGGTGTTTTTCAGAAATAAGGAAATAAGAAGGGAATGACCTGTATGTTTGATATTTTTACTAAGGGACAGGGTGGCACGGTAGTAGACCATTCAGGGCAAAAAGACAAAGTGGAATGCTCCAGATGCTGTGATTCAGGATCTTAGAGTTCTTTGGCTCCGGTAGATTTCAAAACACAAAACACTGCATTCAATTTGAGTGTGAGTCCTTAGAAAACGTCTTTCACATATTTTTCTTTTTCCATGTATCACAACCAGGGTGGGAGGCCTCGTTGTGGGTCTCCCAACCATTCCTAGTTATATTTAATGTTTATTAATATATAATAATGAGCTCAAAATGAATGAAATCCCCAATGTTGTGAAATAAGAAGATGATCTGGATCTACTGGATGCTAAAAATTAGATTTAATCCCATAATGTAGTCTCAGCTCCATCTCAAACACACACACCGACACTCATCTCCCCTCCATGTCCTCCTTTTGTCTTACAGCTTGTCCTCTCCCAAAGCAGCCGAGACAGGCCCTGTCAATTCAAGTAATGAGAGGTGATGGTGTGTGCTTGATCCAATTATTGTAGCCTGGATAGCAGGAAGAGGCAGACGGGGCCTCCGTGGAAGGCAAAGAGACCGGCGGACAGAATCGACACCGTGTCTGCTGGCTCACCTCTCATTTGTGTCACATCTGTGTATGAATCAAGCCTGCATGTTGTGTAACCACGTAACTAGCGTAACTAGTGCTTTCATCAGCCTTCCAGCATCATGACCGGTTGTGGACTTCTAAGAGGTCCACGGTCTCAGCAGCCGCAGTCAATTAGCATCACCCGGCTAACCCATGCATGAGATGGACTCTCTGTAATACAAATTGTCTACAGCGCTTACGGCAGCTCCGCCACAGAGCAAACATGACAGGCATTAATTGGCCATGCAGGCCCGCAGCACGGGACGAACTTTTGGAGAGATTGCGCCGACCGCTCGGAGAGAGGGAGAGTGAGCTGACAAGACACAAACAGGGACTGAATATAGCTTCGCCTTTATTACTTTACCTCTGTTAATAATTATTGAAGTATTTATAACTCACGTGTGATCTCGCTCCTCTCTCTTCTGAGCTTTGAGCCAAACAGTTAGCTTTGCTGTGCGCCGTCACCGGGTCGGTACTACAACTGAAAACTGTGAAAATTACGACTGTGGTTTGTACGAAACTTTTATGAAAAATACAACAATGAACATGAAATAGTTATGAAAGCATTCCAAGCTTTATACCTCATTCTTGGATCGATCCTGGTGGTTCAATGGACTGAAAAGTACCGTTAAAATACACAAAATATCAATTATTTACAAGCAAAATGTTTTTCCTTGGACAAAACGCGTGCATTGGTTTCAGCATCAAATGATGTATTTTGGCATGCGATCCATATGTTCGATCTGAAGCCCCATACATTCTCTCTAAAGGCATTGGTGATGTAACTTGAATAACTGTGTAATTAACTGGTGTAAGTGGTTGGTATCCATAACAACAAGCATCACCTGGGACCACATCCAAGCAATGGGAGGCAGAAACAGGGCTCTTATTGTAAAACTCTGCTACTGATGACATCATTTGTTCTATAGCTTCAGGATTAAACGCTCAAGTTTTTCATCGACAATATCTGTGCAATATGAGTCTGTGTGAATCTGCATTACTGTGAATGAACAGCAGGGGTCACTGTAAGAATACGTTTTGTCTGCAGCGACACATCCGAATGCTCAATTTGTCAAATCTATTTTAGCTCAGCCTTCTCTTTTAATATTTTAGCTGTGTTATTGTGATATTTTCTCCAAAAGCCAGATGTGTCCTCCTTGACGTTTCGACTAGTCCTCCTTTAAATCCTTGACCCCAACGCACTGACTGCCCCCATTATGCAGTCGGTACACCAAATCAGTCACACCATCGATGATAAACCACACATACTTTTTAAGTCCATTGAAACTCGTCTGACGCAGACACAGAACATTTACACATTTCCAGCTACACATTTACAAACAAGGTTCTGTAATCGTCGTGTCGTGCCTGAACGGCCTTCAAGCCAATTCAGCAAAGTGAAGGAAAAGTAAAAATACAGAGTGTTCTGAGCAGCGCTTTCAGCGTACAGGAGCGGTCACAGAGTGCAAGGATGCAGCGATAACGTCGAAGTGACGTCAAATAGAGGACATGTACAGCCTAAACCGTGTTATTACCGAGCTAAAGCTAACATCAGGCTGAATGTTCTGCGTAAAAAGCTCCCATCCAGGGTGTTTTACAATCACTATCTCCATTATGTGTTTTTATTGCTCTTCAGTCCATCATCACAGATGCAGAACGATCATGAAAAAAGCCTCTTATCCGCGCCGAGAGTCGGTACTTGATGTCCATTTTCCAGGTTTGGTGATTTCCATCCACATATCGCCCGTGCTTGAATAATGCAAGTATCATAATACTTCATTAAGTGTTTCATCGGCTAGTCTCGCAGGACATAAACAAATTTAGCTTTTTATTATTCAGCATGCAGACGCTGTAGGCAGATATTGCTCTAAGTGGCCCCCTTGTCTCCGTGTGAGTAAGTGAGCGTTCTGCAGACTTCTGGTGAGACCTCGCTCAAATTTCAGCCAGGAGCTATAACATGCTGCAATAATAATGCCTCTTTGCGATTTTGGTGTGTACTAAATTGTTCCACTTAGGAGGGTGCTTTACTTATGAAATGAGGGAGCCCGACGCTGTTGGTGGACAGTGCACCACAAAGCGTCTATGGACGGCAAGGGGCAACTTGAGAAAGGATGATCAAATTATCTTTATAAGGGAAAAGAATCAATGAAATGTGTCCCTCGGCTCAAATAACCACCGAAAAAGAAGAAGCACCAAGCAGCACACAGTCCCACCGGTTACATTTCCAATACACCCACACTATGGAGGAAGACCGCTGTCCCCCAAGTGGACGTACAGGTGGCGGGGCCGAGTCTGGGATTGGTTTAAAGCTCAAAGTTTCAATGTACACGCCATATGTGAGCGATGATGCTCCCACATTCAAATGAACAAAAACAACGTTAGCCTTGAAATCAAGTCAAGTATTTATTCTCATGCGGAGACAAATTAAGATGACTTCCTGCTACCTGATACAGAAATCTTATAAAAGAATACACACACAGAGACACACGCACGTGCACGTTTGTCTCTGTGTTTGCACGCGCGTGTGTCTGTCTGCGTGTGTGCTTTTCTCCACGTGCACTGAAAATCAAAGCGTCTTTGAGGCAGCGAAACTACGTCTGCGCCGAGGCCTT
>OMNV01012705.1:0-11178 GCA_900303265.1 Brotula barbata
AATTTTCCTGCTACATTCTGTAACAATACACAAACTGTACACAACAACACGAACAGACATAACACAGCTGCACTGGCAGTCGGACGAGCGTTCCCACGGGTCCGCCGTCCATACTGGATTTACAGCTGTTCCACATGTTACTAATAATGAGGGCAGGAGAGACAAGAGACGACTTTGGGAATTTGGAGCCGCGCGTCGCTCTCTGTTGTCCGCGTGCAGTACGGCGAGCCAGCGGGGACACAATTAAAGCTCCCGCAGCTTCCCGCCGCTCGCAGGCCACGGGCAGAACCGGGGCCACTGGTTATAGGTTTAATTGAATCTGTTTTGGGTGATTGGGGCCCACAGAGGAGATAATAACACTACACACACCACCAAGGCGTCCCCCGGTGCATCATTAGTTTCATGCTACAGATCAATGAAATCATCCTAAGCACCACTTATAGATAATAACTCTAAAAAACAGGCCGAACGTGAGCGCGGTGAGGCACCACAAACTGGAACACAAACACACACGTTAAATAACAGCAAGTAGAGACGACTTTAGCTGCTCACATAGAAAACTACAAGAAACAAGAAGATGAATAAAAATGAATAAATGATCTATGAATCTGACTTCTGTCTGTCAGCTGGAGGTTATGGACTGATTTCATTGAAACGCGGTGTGCACATTGTTCATGATGCAGGGAAGACATTTTTGGTCCTCATCTGCCCGATGGTGGCGCTGTAATTAAAACTTTATAACTGTAACCTGTTTCACTTCATCATAATCTGTTTGGCCTGAGCAGAGCTACTTTTTACTCTATACTATACTCATCTATACTATATATATATACCTATACTCTATACTCATACTCACACTCATACTCTCATGACTGTCTTCTAGTTTCCCGGATCTGGGATGTTTTAAAGGATTTCTGGCAAGTTTAAGGACTTTTTTCCCACATTTATGTCAATTTCATCAGGAATATTTATCACATTATAGACTATCAATAGGCCCAATTTTGTCCAGAGCAGGATTATAATCTGGATCTGGTGGACTTGCTTGCATCGTTACAAGTGGTGGTGGTCATTAATGCTGCATGACTCGAGACTTTATGTGCATTTAAACGTGGAGAGAAAGAAACAAAACACACATGGAAGGAAAATTAAAAATTAAAAGCAAAAAATAATAATATAATAAATGGTGAAAAAAAGAAAAGAAAAAAACAACAACAAATAAAGCAACAGAGCGTTGTTGTTGTTTTTTTTCTTTGTTTTTTTCTTTAATGGCACCAAATCTCCTCATAAATCTCCCGACTCCAACTGCCCCCCTTATTGCCGACCCCGTGGAGCGTTACAATCTCCACCAGTTTCCATTAGCCCGCTTCGCCCGACCGTACTCCCCCTCCCCTCCTTTCCCTTCCTTCCCTCTCCCTTTTCACCTCTCTTATCCAATTCTCCGTCTCTCCGTTTGCCTGTACGTCTCTGTCCCCTCGGTGCTCTCGTCTTTCACCCTGTCACGTCCTCCGTTCTGCTTCATCTATAACCCCAACTCATCGTTCCTCCCTCTCTTCCTGTCATTGTCTCTCCAGCTCTTCCACAAATCACGTCAGGTCTGAATGAGAGGCAGATGGCACCAAGTGATCTGTAAATTGGGGCCTCTTCTCATGTGTCTATTGGGTCATCTGTCATGTTAGAAACGCAGTTATGGGTTCTGTGCCTTGCTCAAAGACAGTTTTACTCACACATAGATCATCGATGGATCAAATGTCCTCCCTCCCCCCTTTATCTGCCGTGGTTTCAACAATATTACAATATCATATATAATATTCTAATATTCTAATATTGTAATATTAGAATATTATAAGACTTTTTTCATTTAGGGGTCAATTTAAAACCTTTGCAGTGTTTTAATGTCTCCTTTGTTGCATTCATCTATCCATTATCTATTCTGCTTATCCACGTGTGTATCCAGGCAACTCAATCACACTCCCATTCACATCTATGGGCAATTTAGATACTCCAATTTAACCTAAGCTGCATCTCTTTGGAGGTTGGAGGAAACCGGAGTACCAGGGGGAGACACAGGCGGACACGGGGAGAACGCGGAAACTACACACAGACAGTGGTCAACTCGGGACTCGAACTCACAAACTTCTTGTTGTGAGGCAACCGTGCTGACCTCCCCTTGGTTGCTGAGCCTCCCTTTGGTGCATGCTGAGTGAAAACAGGCAGTTTCAGGGGCTCTCTCCTCAAGTTTTATCACTCTGACACCGTTCAGCCCAAACTCCACAATATATTACACTATAAAAAATAATAACAACAATAAAACTAAACGTGTCTTTAATTCCCAGGTCACTTATATTATAAACAGCCAAAACCAGGTCAATTCCACTGTTGCCTGCCAAGAGCACCACTTGAATTTGTTTTCCTGAGTTTGTTCATGGAAAGTTCCATAAAACGGTCAAAAAGTATAAATAAATATGACACCAAAACAGTCTTGTTTAGTTTATGACACAATTCATGTGCAGTAGGTCCGTGTCAACATATTATATTCATGGTATATTCATGTCATGTTGTCTGTTGGAAAGCAGAAGAATCAATTAATTCTCCAGCCTCAAATCAGTTTTCTTTAGTTTTTGTAAGCAAATATGACGTAAATTTTAAGATTTCCACTTATTTTACACGAGCGTACATCACACCAGAACGTCTACTCAGATATTAATCTTCAGTCTATATAAATTGGATTCTATTGCTACAGTGGATTTGTTATGTTCCTATACAGTAACAAATGAATCTCCAGTGTGTCTGTTTATCTATGAAGAACTCCGTGGAGCGTGACAGGATGAGTTATGATGAATGTCTTTCTCTGGCCCTTTGTTGTGGCCTCTGATTTATTGTGTTGTGAGTCACGTTAATATTTAATACTCAACTCCTCCCCCAAACAAAGTTACTTTACTTCACATCATTAAAAACTATAAATGATTATAAATGACAGGATGGCTTTTTTTGCATGATAACAATACTATAACAATAATAATTACATGTCAATCTGTAGAATTTGTCCTATTGTTTGTACATTTTGTGGACAACGGTGAAAAAGATCTGTATCCATTCACAAGGATGAAGATGCTGACCTCAGCTAAATCCATATTTCATGAGTAGAATCGCGCTTATTCACCATTTTCGCCTTATTAATGTAAATTCTATAGCGGGACGGCGGTTTGACTCTTACCCGGACGGGAAAGTTACATTTCCCCTTGCGCACAGCCTCCTCGTCGGCCTGCCACTGATGCGGTCTGCTGGCCTCTGGGACGTACGTGGGCTTCTTCCTCCTCAGACTTTGGCGTATCTTGTTCATCTCCGGGGTCACGTGCTCCTTGGTACTGCGGACACAGAAAAATATATTTCATTCATATAAGTTGTTGTTTGGACTTGGAGAGTCTGATCGTCTCTTACGGTACAGTGGATACATGATGTCATCACCATGCTGTCCATTCAAACACACACTAACACACACACACACACACACGGGTAGAACAAGCCGCTGATCATCTGATGCACTGAGCACTTTCATCTCTCCAAGAAACATCCAGAGCGCTGGGTGAACGCTGATCAGCACACACTCACACACACACACGCACACACAGCCCTCTCTCTGCTGCCTAATTAGACCATTCTGTCCGCTGGCCTGTTTTGTGATGCTAATTTCCCAACATAATGAAACTTGATGCTATCAAAACATGACCTGCTTAAAAATGATAATTACTGTTTTCATTCCTCCAGTCACAGTCTGCCTCCACGGACAATCTGCAGAGCAATAAAAATCACCGTTCTGCTGGTGCATCCACAAATCCTATTCACTGCTTCTCTCTACTCGGCGTTTAGGTTAAAAAACTGACTTCACTTACTCTCCACTCTCCCTCTTTTCTCTATTAAATCATCCTCATCATCATCAGTGAGTACATTCCTTACCTTACAGGTGGCATCCTGAGTACTATAGTGTTTATCAAATAGCCCAATAAAGACATTTAATGTATAAATGTAGTAAAGTAGTGCTGCCTGTGAGCGTACAGCAATCCTCACTCTTCTCTGTCAAACACCTCAAGGCTTCCACATATATACACACACACACACACACACACATCATTTCTCATAACCACCACGTCCTTGCGGGTAATGGCTGTCAAACACATTTGTGCCGGAAGTGTGTGTGCGCAGAGACGTTTTTGCGTATCACACAAACACATCGACATGTTTGTAATGCGGTACAGTCAGGAGTAACTGACACCAGGCAGCCTGAGTGGCTTTGCTCATTCCTGGCATGCGAGACACGTGTGTGTGTGTGTAAGCCAAGAGGAGGCCAGACCCACACACACGCACACACACACACACACGGCATAGACCCTCTGTAGCCAGACACACACACACATGTCAAGGCTTGTGCCAGTCATTTCTGGGCAACAAACCAAATGAGTGGCACCTGGCTGGCATCCACTACTGCTGGAGCAGGTGTGTGTGTGTGTGTGTGTGTGTGTTGTGAGGGTAGCTGGTGTAGAACACAGCACATGGGAGGCTGCGGGAGAGTTATGGATGTGAGGTCGGGAAGGAGGAGCTTGTTGGGGAATACAGGATACCCTGTAACTGCCCTCATATGGCCTGGGACAGGGGGAGAGGGGGAGGGGAGAGAGAGAGAGAGAGAGAGAGAGAGAGAGGGAGGAAAGGATGGCATCTGATGCCAAACCACCACAGCTCAAAAGAAATGAAATGATCTGAAGCAAGCCTGCATGCTGGGAAAAAAGTGGGAGTGATGAGAAAAATGGCTGGAAAAGGATATAAAAGGAATAAAAAGATAAGACGGATGAAGGAGTGACGCAAAAAGGCGGGAAAAAACCCAAAACGAAGTCTGGTGTAAACAGATACAACATAAATCCATGTGAAAGGACATAAAAAGAAGTGAAATTTGATGGAACTACAAAGACGGAAACGACATAAGAGACGCAGAGGCGCTGAGCTCACGGGACGGAGACGGACGGACGGACGGAGGAGGAGGGAAGGTGGAGGGAAGGGGTGCAAAATATGAAAACAAATCCATAAATCACTCCTAAATGCTGCGTCCCAATCTCGTCATAACTCCTGTGTAGACTACACAAACAGGAGGCCGGCTGCCAACACACACAGTTGTTCCCCGTCCAGTTAGCAGCCATCTGGACTGCATTGTTGCGGAGAGATGACTTATCATCATATGATGCTATGACATTGTCTTTCAAGTCTGTTTACCCCAGTTCACCTCCTGGCACGGCGCTCTCTCTCCTTCGCCGTCCTCCTCCGCTCGCAATTTTTCAACCACTCAAGACGCCCTCCGAACGATCGAAACGACGCCACGACCGACGGACGGCTGCGTCAAAGTGGGGGGCGTCACTGCGTGTGTGGAAGTGGGGGTCCACGGGCCACACGGCCGTGTCTCTGTGTTGGCCTCGTACACTGGAAGCAGCGTATGAGGCGAACATTAATACTGAATTAACTTGTGCGTCCAACTGTGTGTGCTGCACTTGCCAGATGTGCATTTGATTGATATCATTTCTTGGCATTTTCTCCCTCTTTCCCCTTTCTCTCTCTCTCTCTCCCCCTCACACACACACACACACACACACAGACACACAAAGCGCCCCTCCCTGATCCAGATGTTCTGTGTTGTGCAGCAGCTCAACAATTTGGCAAAACCGGACGCGCTCCTCCCTCACACTTCTTCACACACATTCGCTCACATCACACACGCGTGGAAAACACACATTTCAAGCGAGCGGGACAGAGGAGTCGTCTGGCTGAGGGGACGAAGATGGCCTGTTGCCACGCACATACACACTTGCACACACAATGAGTCACTGTCACCTTGCATTACAGTGAGCCAGGCGTGTGTGTGTGTGTGTGTGTGTGGAGATAAAGAGCGGAGAGTGAGATGTGGGGCGCGCAGCCAGCAGCGAGTGTGTCGGGGGACGGCCTCGCCTGAGTCATCAGTCATCTGTGAACTGACCGCTTCGAGTGGACAGAATGTACCCAGGTTGGGTGTGTGTGTGTGTGTGTGTGTGTGTGTGTGTGTACATGTAGAAGTTATACAGTCTGGGAGCGATCGACAGCTCAAAACGGCCCCGTCTGACCACGGAGGATGACGGGAGGGCCTCATCCTGTGTCTTTGCGTGTGCATACGCAGTAACAAACAACACAAACACGTCGTGGTGAGTAAACATACGAGCTGCTGCTGTGAGGAACGCACACGTCAATATCAGCGTGCCAGCCTCCCTGGAGCCCATCTCATCCGCAGCGCGGTCCTCCATCCCTCGCCGCGTCCAGCATGTCGCTACCGCACGCTGACCTCTCACCCAAAAGGCTGATAACATCCACCTTTTATAACGGGAATGATGTCATCCCTGACATCATTTGTCCGATGATGCAATCTCTTGACTCCTTGCGTTACATCCTCTTCCTCTGGCAAACCGGACCATCGGTGCCATAACGAATAACTAACTCAACAACACGCAGGCACGGACAAATGTAGCGTGCAAAGGCACAACGTGTGTGTGTGTGTGCGCTTGTGTGTTTTTGGTTCAAAAATAGTTTGCCTAACAGAGATAAAGCACTGATGTTTACTGGAGTCTGACCCAAAGCTGATTCCCTCCCTCCTTCCCTCCTTCCTTCCTTCCTTCCTTCCTTCCTTCCTTGGAGTGTGCTACGATATACTTGACACGCCACAGTGAGCAGCAACACACACAGGATACACACTGGAAATGACACAAAGATCTGTGGAGGACTGGCTTCTAAGATGGAACCGTTAGCCGAACAAAGGAAACGTTCCTTCACAACAGTAAAAAGGGGCCAACTAGGAGTGTGTTTCAGCCAAACGCCACTACACGCCCAGATGTCCAATCCGGACTTTTCCCCAATATAGTTTGCGAATGTTTGACGTAGGACTGAAACGATTCCTCGAGTGAGTCCATCACTAAAAACCCTCGAGTCTACGTTAAATCCTGTACGCCTCTACAGCGCGCCGTGTTTCCCCCGGATGGTCGTTTCTGTTGCACGAGACGCGTACGTCACTTCCCCTGTTGCTAGATAAAAAGAGGAGACACGCCAAAGAAAACGACACAAAGTGTAAAAAGTGAGTTAGCATACCACAACAGGAAGTCCTCGATGCTACAACATCTGGACAGAAAACCTCCAGTGAGTGCATCGAGATCGGCGAGCGGATCGACGCGACGAGGTCAAGTAAAGGTCACGTTTAATTGCGTTCTACCCGAATCGGTGCTTGCTAGCTGGGATTCAAAAGACATAAGAACAAAGACAAAGAACGTACGTGTGTTATGACAGGATAATAGCTGATTTATAACAGAAATGAGTGCCGTGGCTAACGTTAGCTGGTGATGTATAGAGTAAAATGATCTCATTTCAGAGACTTTTCTTCTTTTCTCCTTTATATATCACTATAACCTATAAATAAAGCTCAAGTAATTAAGCAAAAAAAAAAAACAACAAAAAAAACACAGTAATTGCTCGATAATCGGTACTCGATAATACTTGATTACTAAAAGAATGGACAGCTGCAGCCCTGGTTTGACAGAGTCCGTGGTCTTCCCTTACATGGTCTAGACCTGAAATGGCCTTCATACACACACAAGCAGGCAAAACGCTGATACAGACGACAGAAAGACCCAAAACACACCAACAAACACACAAAGTCACTACAACCAAATCTGCATCCTTAAGTACAAATGCGAGGAAAATCCCCATCTTGGCGTTCAGGATGACATTCATGCTGCGTTTCCACGTTCACAGCGCATCCTCAGCGTCTGCCTCACGTCAAACTGCCGTGAGTGTGATCGCAGCACGGGGTGAGCTCGTTCTGGAACGGTCTGAAACGGCAGGATGTCATCGTGTCCGTCCATTGGAGCGCTACCAAGGAAGGACGAAGACGACGACGCACCACGAGACAACAAGTAAAAAGCATCGGGCAGAGCGGCACACACGCTAAAGTACGGTCGCACGTTTCTCACGAAGCGGTGAAATGAACAATAACACAATAAATGGTTGAGCGGGTTCACCTCCGTCCCTCAGATGAAGAGTAAAATTCTGCTGACTCGTGTATTAGTCGTGTTTATAATACAGCACTGTGGTGTGAATGAATTTTTCATGATGTCACTTCTGTTCGCTCGCAGTTACACGTACACGCTGTGTTCCCACCGAGAGAAACAAAACGAATCAGCGCAAAGCTTCTACTGGAAGAGCAAAAAAGCAACATCACCCCCGTCATCGTAGCCCAGCAGCGGAGACGCCTCACGGATTGGGAACCTAAGGTGAGCCAGTCTGCTGCAGTGCAGCGCGGCGTCTGATTTACGCCGAGCTCAGCACCGAGGCTGCAAATGTGAAATTCCACGCAATCGATAATGTCAAGGGAACGGAAAAATGTTCTTGGAAGAAATGCAAGCAAATACTTTGAAGAGCTGCCAGGGCTGATGTTATTTCCCCACTTTCACTCTCTGAATTCCACTGGATGTAAACTGGGATAAAGTTGAAGCACGTCGTCTTCCCAGGCCGCGATGCCGCCGGGGACGCATCGATACCAACGCCGCTTCACGCCGATATTAATGTTTTGACGCGCGCCAGACGTTCGATACGTCGCAGGAAGGAGACGCGTGACATTGTCTGAACGCACACACACACACTCTCTCGCCCTTTCTCTAATGTAATCTGAGCTTTCTGATGGTTTACTGGGCAAGGTGAGGCCTTACAGAAATCTGTCTTAACACAATTATGGTCCGTGTGGGTTTGTGTGTGTGTGTGTGTGTGTGTGTGTGTGTGCGCAGCCCCGGTGGTCATCTTACATAATGAGCTCATATTAACCTCTGTGACTCAGGTTGCAATGCACTGTGGGAATTTAGCGCCGACGCTTTGTCACTGTCACCGCGGATTCCGACACGGGAGAGACGAGAGCGCGCCGGTGAACGCCGGAGTGACTCAACCTGCTGAGTCACCGCTGGACGAACGTCGCCGTGGCAACGTTTGATTGGCGGATGAACTTCAACATGAAAGAGGAACTATGAACAAAATCCAAACTTAAGGGACGTTATCGGCTGTAAAGTGTTCAATTCTAGCAAAAAGCAAAAAGTTATACCAAAAAAAACTAAATAAACCAGGTGCATTCTGGGAAAATAGACGTACAAATATCCAAATGATGAGCGTGAGGCCTTTTCTGTGTGGTGTAACATCACTGTGGGGTTTATCGTTTGACAAGCTCATCACATGAGTCCAGCATCCTTTAAAAAACCCTCAACTGTACCGCGTACGCCATTACCAGTTTAGTGAGCGGCGTTTAAGGGGTTAACAAATTACACCAAATGAAAAGCGGCGAGCTCGTAGTGTAAAACTGTTACTAATTTTAGATAAGAGAGTTTGTAGTGGTACTTGGCAAACAGGCGGCGGACGATCTGTTGCCAACAGCGCGAGGAAGTTAAGGGCACTTAAATGCACACTAGCGCGAGAACACGTGCACGCACACACGCACACACACACACACACGGATAGTATGTGCGCTTTAACGTCACCGCAATTATTCCCACATGCTTAAAAATGTGGAAAAGGAGAGCAGGTCGGCGCGATCGGGGCGGCCGAACGTGCGTGTTGGCGAAGAGAAGCGAACGGTTTCGACACAAAACGCCACGCCGCGGTTCATCTCACGCTCGTTCTCACTCTCGCTCTTAATGGATGAGTGTGTGAAGAGTTTGACACGCTGATTATTATCTCTCCCTCTCTCTCTCTCTCTCTCTCTCTCTCTCTCTCTCTCAGTCATTCAAGCCAAAACTCAAATATTTCAGCGATGAGTTCAGTTTTTTATAGGAAACACTAATCTCTCATAAATCAATAAAGAAACAATCTGGAGGGCAGAGACAGACACAAATAGCATTCAGAGAGTGGATTTACGGAGCCACACGTGGACATACGTCACTTCGACACGACACACATACACACACACACACACACAGGCACACATTGTGCTCACACTCCCACACCAATTAACCTTTTAGTCTGGACTTATTAGGGGCCCCTCCTGCTTCTGTTTCAATTCCCACCCACGGAGCCAACGGTGCGCGCGTGCGTGTGCATGTGTGTGTGTGTGTGTGTGTGTGTGTGTTCATTACTCGTTTCTGCTAGGTGGGCTGCTTCCTCTCCTCCTCTTATAAAATGAAGTGTGATCTTATTTGAAGTCTTCTATGCTTACGAGCATCAACACGTACGCCTGCATCGGTGTTTTTCATAAATATCTGCATCTATATGCGCGTGTGTGTGTGCGTATTAATCTCCGCGTGTGTGCTCGGGGACACAACAGAAATGCAGATTATCATAACCATGTCCAAATCCCCCTCTGTCCTTGGACCACTGTGTCCCCGCCAGCGTTCTGTTTGTGTCGATCTGTGTTGTGTGTTGTGTGTGTGTGTTCTGATATGTGCATGGGTGTACATGGCATGTGGCTGCATCTGTGTCACAGCATATTGATGTCAACACGCGTACGTCCCATGCACGGGGGCCCGATGCAGCCCAGCCGTGCGTGAAGTGGAGCAGGCCAGTCGATGCGCCGCGCTCGCCCACTCTCTGTTGTGACAGTAAAGTTAGCAAACGCGGGCTCATCACCCACGCGGGAACATCTGTGTAACATCATCCAAAGGGGGGGCGGGACAGCCGACTTGGAGCTCATTAGGTCTACTGGAGACCTTCAAAACTCTTTATCAGCCTCTTCCTCAGCTCATTGTCCTCGCCGTTATAACTCAGCCGCCTTGTCAGCTCCACCCCATTGTGTGGATTTCATATCGGACTCTTGTATGGGGGCAAGGAGCCAAGTGACCCTTTGTAGTCCCACAGGCTGGATTCACAAGTTCACCGTCTTGAACTTTGACACCCAAGAGTGTGGAAGTGGATGCTTTTGGATTGCGTTGATGATGTAAAAGAAAGGATTCCTCAAAACGAACGCCGCGTTTCAGCGTTCACACCGTACACCCTCTCTCTCCCTCTCTCTCTCCTCTCTCTCTCTCTCTCTCTTTCCCTGTACAATTGAAACGAGAAGTCCATGTCTCCTGCGTCCTCCTGCTCGTAATGGAGGGACTTTCTCCTCTCTCCTTCTCGCCCTGATTTTTCGCACCGTCTTTTCGTACT
>OMNV01012707.1:9725-22679 GCA_900303265.1 Brotula barbata
ACTGGGGGCTCTATACAGACAACTTTGGGGGGTTATGACTGGTTAGAACTGTTCTAATTAATTGTATAACACTAGACTACACTATCCTATAATATACTATAATATACTAGACTACACTACACTAGATTACATTATACTATACTACACTAGACTACACTATACTATAATATACTATAATATACTAGACTACACTACACTAGATTACACTATGGACTGCATTTCTGGACTGCATTTATAAAGCCCTTTTATCCAAAGCGCTGAACAATGTTTGCCTCACATTCGCCCATTCACACACACATTCACACACCGACAGCCGAGGTAACCATGCAAGGCCCACTTGCTTTGTCTGGAGCAATTTGGGGTCAGGGACGTTAGGGACGGCTCATCATTATCAAATTATGTCAGGAAAATACTGTTTCAGTGCGACAAATAGTATTTATTATTATTATTAGTAGTAGTAGTAATAGTAGCAGTAGTAGTAGTAGTAGTATAATGACCCTGGTAAAAACATGACACTGTTGTTCCGAACTCATTTTGCCAAAATGCTTGTGAATTGGAGGATGCTATATCCTATACTATACTACACTATACTAGACTATACTATACTACACTATACTAGACTATACTAGACTACACTATACTAGACTATACTAGACTACACTATACTAGACTATACTAGACTCCACTACAATAGACTAGACTACACTACACTAGACTACATTATACTTTACTAGACTACACTCCACTACACCATATTTATATAAATGTACATATTATATATTATTATATTTTGCACTTGTACTCCCTCATCTCTGTTTTCTCTGTGTAATTTAGCTTTTTTAATATTATTATATTTTCTCTTTGTAAAATGGTTACATGTGTAAAATTATCCTGCAAAATTTTCCATATATACATACACATATATATATAGATATATATAGATATATAGATATTTCATATATCCATATATCACCATAGCTCTGTAAATGTGATTGCTAAACGTATAGTTTAGTTTAGTTTACTTAAGTTTAGTTTATTTTTTTACAATGGTTAGTTAGTTACAGTGGCAAATCGTTGCTAAGGAAATCAAACTTTTAAAGTTGACTAAAACTTTAAAATCGACAGAAATCGAAAATTTCCAATTATCAAAGCTGAAATGAAACATCAACACTAAGTAGACCAAGGATCTTAGATATACTGACAATAAGAAAAATTATGAGCCACAAATTTTACGATCAAATAGAATCGAAGCATTAATCTGCATTTTGGAGTCTGCAAAAAAAAAAAAGGGATATTTATCAGATTCTTGGTCCTCTTCTATGCCTCTTCCTCTCCATCATGTGTATATACATTATGTACATTGTATGTATGGGCTGTGTGTATAGTTTAACACATACTTTGTATTTTACTCTTTTGCATTTTATTCTTTTTTGTCTAACTGTAGTTATCACTTACTCCTCTCCCTGCCTGTTCCTCTGCTCCTGCTGTAACATGTTAATTTACCTGATGTGGGATGAGTAAAGTTTATCTTGTCCTATCTTATCTTATTTCAACAGGTAGTCTGTTGTGTCCAGGGGTTGCAAACTATTTCCAAAATTTCCAAAAACAGCTTTGCCGTAGTGAACTGGGTGGCTGTTCCCAGTGTGAAATTGTTCCCCGGCTGATTTACCGGCTTGTATTTCACCATGAAAGAAAAGTATGAATTCCTTTGTAAATGGTTTTGTTCAATGTGCCACATCACTTTTGCCTTCGCTCGCTGCGCCGTTATCTTGCGAGTGCACTTGCAGACTTTGAACAGACTGCATGACTGTCACTGCTCATCTCTCTCTCTGCGGGTTCATGTCAGTTTTCATTTCTCGGTCCGGACAAAGAGCACCGGTTTGTCCCGACACACTCTTTGGTGCTCGAACACGCAGAGCGCATCCACTTTGATTTTCAATCTTAATTTGTAACAGGCTGAACTGCTCAAATCAAAAATAGTTTTCACATCTCGTGCTTTGGCTCCGCGCCACACTGAAATCAACAGTAAGACATCAGAAGACAGTCGATAGGCCTGAGACCCATGTTGGTTTCAAATCCTCCGACGTCAGCGTTTACATCAAGGCCTCTGCGTTCTGACCTTTAATACAACCATCTTTTGTGGGTATATGATGTAGCAAACTATCATAAATTGCTGCATTTAGAAAAATGGACACTAATGGTAACACACAGAGGTTTTATATGAGCACAACCACTAACCATTTTCAGTCCGTCTGAATGGTCGGGATGAGACGAGTTAGTTAAGTGACAATTATGAGATGGAAACTAAAAAAATGTATTGTGTAAAGTCATAATTATTAGGTTGAAAATCAAAATTTTGACGTTGTAAAGTCGTAATTATGAGAAAAATGAGCGTAAATCAGTGCTGTGATCCTTCTCCTACGTATAGAACAGCAACACATAAGAAGGATTCCATTAGTTGTAAAACAAAGTTTGAAATCATTCTCATCCTCCTTTTGTTGCAGCTGTTCGTGTAAACAGCTCCTGAAGATCAAAGATGTAACATCAGGCGGCCCACACTCCCAGGCACCGCGAGATAAAGTTTGCTGCAGCACTTTCTTCCGCTCCCTAGTGCATAAGCTGCTGCCGTGTTCACTCATCCTGTTCTGGAAACATCTGCTGGATGTGCCTCCACCGGACACATTACAAGGACATCTGAGTGTGTAGAGCTACAGGTAATGAGAGCTTTATTTCAAAGCAGCCTCTGTATAACCGTGTGTGAAAACAGTCACTTTATTTGTTGCTAAAACTACTTTGGGCTCTTTGCCCACCCGTAGATCTTCCCAGAAGGATTGCATGTACGGTTGTTTAGCTTCTCTCTAGTGGGTAGTTACATTTCACCACAGTGTCCTTCAGTTTAAAGACTAAGCAGAAATGAGTGTGTGTGTGTGTGTTTGCGGAATACATAAGCAGTGGTTTGAAGGAATCAATACTGGGCCAGGTTTTTCGGTGCCTTTACCACAAAAGTAAATTATCCTGAGTGTGTTTGTGTTGACGATTTGGCGACGTCCTTCAGATCAATGATGATCGTCCTCAGAGGCTGAATTTGATATGATGAGGTACGGGATGGATTTTCATCCCAGGGTCGGGAAGCAGAGCTATCACCCTCCTGTCCCCGCATTTATAGCAGATAATAGAACTTGAGACTTTGTTGTCACATGAATAAAGCTTGACACATTCAACACAATGCAACTCTACGTCTACGACTGCTGCTGCCGTGTGCACACACACACACACACACACATCACTCACTTAAAGTATTACACATACACTATTCAGATAGAATGCACAATTCCTGGTCATTCATGAACTTAAGTGGCTCTTAGTAAATGTTTGTAAACTTGGTGTGTGTCTGTGTGTCTGTCAGGGAGCAGCAATGATAACAAGTGATGGCAAAGAGAAATTGAGTATGAAATAAGTAAGTAATATGCATGATTGATTGGTTGAAAATCAGTCGTTATCGTTCTGTAGATGTGTTATAAGTCAGCGGTAAGGGAAGTGACACCACAAGACACGGGAGAGTAGAGCCGCCACTAACATGTATTTTTTAAATCGATTAACCCAGCAGCTCTTTTACAGATTAATCGACTAATTTCAACGATTAATTTTCAACCAAAAAAAAAATTCAGCTTCACCATTTCATTTACATTCATTTTATGTTGACAGCTATAGCCCAATACACAATGTAAACAAAGTTTTAATAGTAAAACACTAAACTCAAACTGTGGGTTAATCTCATCTCCAACATGATAAATATAAATGAAAATCGGCAGTGCAACACCGAAATAAATTAGTTTCTATGGAGGATTAAACAAAGTGCAAAATATAAGAGACGATGATGTCCAGCTCAAATACTGGTGTCAAAAATAAATGTAAACAAAAGTCCTGAACAGTCCTGAACGTCTGTTGAACTTTACGTAAGAATGTACACACTAGTACACAAACTCTGACCTGATACATTTTGGGAGACAGGAGGATGAGGCATGTAACTCAGTTCTATCTCGTTCTGCTCCCCCCGTAGGATCCTCCTCACCGCGTCTCCGTACCCTCAGAGCGCAGACGAGAGACGCGCAGAGCTGCTGATGGGAGAAAACGCAGATGTACGTGAGAATCTCCTTAATCCAGAGAGATCACCAGACCACCAGAATCATCCAGATCAACGTCTCACTCTACAGCGGGTACATTTCCATAAACGTTTCCACAACAACAGCTGCTAGAAGCAAACCAAAGGCCGAAAGCTCCGCCGCAACGTTCGCCTGCTCATCCAACTTTATCTCATTTATTATCACGTGCCTGCAGCCATCTCCAAATCAAATCTCATCAAGCTTTTCTTTTGAGCCTTGTGTTCGACTGTTAGTATTCCGCGCTGCACGACTGCCCCATTTCAATACGCATTCGTTTATTAGCATTGATGCTTTATGTCCAACGGTGCGAGTGCAGCAGTGGGACGGGAGCCTTCTTCACATGCAAACCTCATCACACCAGTAAGGATTACAAGGAGAAAGTGTGTGCACAGAGTTTTATAAAACCGAAAATTTCTATATTTATTAAGATCGGAGAGACAGACAGGAAGGACAGGGCTGAGAGGGAATGACGTGCAGCAAAGGGTCACAGGCCGGAATCAAACCCACGACAGTGTTGTGTGGCGCCTTAATCGGTGATCCCCAAAGGTTCTGTGTCTGCAGCATATGCAGTGTTTTCGTATGAATTCTAACCAATCTTTGCTAAATGAGACCCCAGGCACGCTGTGTCTGGGGTGTAATTTTGCGACACGGAATAATAAGCTGTTGTCTTTTATGCCACGTTAATGAGAAATTGTGCACAAACAGATTAATTTACCTGCAAAAACCGGGGTCGAATGCGGGCGTAAATGAAAAGCTTTTGTGCAGCACGTGGAAAAAAAAGTCTCTTCCTTGAACTTATAACTCCAATTTATTTCATATGCGAGTTACATTAGAAGATGAGAATCTAAACGGCCACCAGGAATTATTATGACATTTAGTAAGATAAGAGGAAGAACATGTTAATAACGTGTTTTTTCCATATATTTATCTATAGACAGTGACTCACAGCTGCTGGCTTCAAAGCGCAGGCTGGTCTGTATTTGATGCTCCATCCTAAAGGCTTGGTGGTGGAACAGCACACACTGTTCTATTTTACTCTGTGCTCAAATAAGAGAAAATAGGAATGACCTCAAGTGGGAGGAGAAATATCACGGACACACACACACACACACGCACGCACACACGTGAGGCAGCGGCAGCAAATCATCGGAATCTAATCAAGGACTTGAATTGCATAATTAGTGATGCTGATATGAATATTATGCTTTCAGGATTTAATGAATATGATAGGGACATGGAATTATATTTTCTATCTATAAAGCAGAGTAATGGCATATGGTCCCACAGACCACCAACCTAATAGGATGGATTTATTCATACACTGATGACTTTGTGTTAAAATGATGTGATTTGTGTATATTCCGTTTTAGGAGGCAGGATAAGTGTTCGAGAGGCAGACATTTTGTCACAGACAAATAGACCGTAACAGCAAAGACGCTTATAGACGCTGTGGAAGATTTAAAAGAAGCTGAACACTGTGAAAATGATATGATTTCAATATTTCATCATCTGTCTCCATAGAGGATTGGACCATTTTCATGGAGGTCACTAGAGTGAAGAGTGTAGTGGATGAGTTAAGGTCTTTGTACAGTCAGTGTTCTGATTTTTCAATTGTTTCTGGGCATTTTGAAATAAAATACATAGTTGAGAAATGAATTTGACAGAGCTGTTGCGGTGAAGATGAGGAAAACAGACATATGCTGACACATGGTAGTCATGTGATCCTGGACTTGACCAGAAGAGACAACCTAGGGGGCAAACGGGTTGGGCAGACAGAGCAAAGATCTCGGGTACCACGGTGATCGGAGATTCTTGTACTGCACAACTTTGAAATCCACGTTTAACCGATAAATTATTCACTGGTAATTTCTATTTGGAGACATATTTCCACCCAAGTTTAGAGATTAAAACAACCCATTTTTGTAAATCCACATCTTTGTCTTAATGAGAAAACTTCAATATCTTTAAGACGATCCCTAATGAGCAGAGGAATTTAGATTCATGAGGTGATGCTGAATGTACACCAAGCAGCCAAACCTCTGAAAATGGGAATTTTATTTGTTTTGTAATTGTACCTTTATCCTAATGGCTTTGCTGCGTTCATTAGACGCCTTCATTCAGTAACAAAGTGTGAAAACAAATCAGTTCTCAGTCCTCCAAATGTCTTTCTTTACACATATTTCTAAAGTGCTTTAATGCGAATTTGTGCGTGACTGAGAAACATTGATTTATTCCTCTGAGATTGGCAAACATTTTATTCCTCTGACAAACAAATTGTTTATGAATGAGCTCTCCGAGTAGAAGAAGCCACCAATTAAAGAGACGAGGAAGGAGCCATGGGTGCCATTTGTTTAGACAGGATGTTTCTGCAAATCACAAAGACCCCAAATCATTACTCTCTGTGTACAATGGCTGAAAGACTGATAGAGAAAAAGCTGTTATTTGTTTTACTTGTCAGACTTCCCAAAAAAACAAATCAGCATTGCTGAGATTTGTCTCCCTGCAGTTCAAAGCCTGACGCAGTGTGGCCATCAGACCCTGCAGTCTGTCCACCAAATCTCTCTTGGTGTGGGAATCAGTGTTTCCCCTACCGTCGGATACAACAAGGGGCACCACGGGGCCAGAAATCTCTAGAAAATAGTCCTTCATTACATCGGGTAGCTGAGATTTTCACGCTGGCTGGTCACGGTGTGTTAACAGTAGTCGGGGGACTACTGGAAAAAATATAAACTTTAGCAGATACGCTGACGTGTCGCCTTCACGGGACCCTGGATTCGCAGCTGAGAAGTGATGATTACTGCACGTGATGCATTCACATGCTCGTGGTTAGAATAGAAGAAAACGACATTTTGTGAAAAGGTTCATTTGACAATGTTACTAAATTATTTGCAGCAATGATTTTATCCTCCAAAACCTCATATCTAATCTATATTGATGTGTAAAATCTAATATATTATCGTAGAGGTCCTGTGGAAGATGTTGTTGTTGCTGTACCCGTTCTCTTCTGTTGCTGATGAAGTGCTTTAGTGGCTGGGATGATTCTTTCTGCTTATATTTTAACTTGCTCTGAGTGTCTTTTAATGGCTAAATTGCTTTTTCTGATATAAATTTAACTCTAAAGGGTTTATCTAAAAATGCTAAAAATTCTAAATCCTTCCAGACCGCTCGCTGTGCTGACCACCGGGCCTGGAGAACAAATTTAGGGGGAAACTCTGGGAACGAATCTACACGTCCACATGGATTCTTATCCTGATTAAAATATTGATTTGATGGTTGAGTAATCCTTCAACACTGCCACACAGGGCCAAACCAAACAGTCCACTGTTGATGAACAGAGGCAGCCAGCTGCATCATTTCAGCCAATACGGAGGTGACGTAGCTCCGCGCTGCATTCCTCTAATGTCCCTTCACAAGGAAAAACATCAAGGCGACCAAAGGATGACATCAACACAGCCACGTGCACGACGCCTCGGCGCCGGCGCGATAAAAGCCTCCGTCTGCAGGTTTACATAGACCGCACAAAAGCAAACAGCGGGTTAGCGTTGGAGTGAATTACCATGTGCAATCATCTTGGCTTACGTTGTGTTTATTTAACATGATATTCAACTTTAGTACAATATTTACCTGCAAATCTGATTATGCAGCGAGTCGGCACTGCGTCTCACAGTGGGGGGGATGAGGACAGTAATCTCTTTGTTTGACTATTTGAGTAGGCAGTAATCTTGGATGCATATTAAAATGTGTGACAAGAGGAACAGCTTTGACAATGTTCACCGTAGGAATACGACTGCCTTTGCTAGGATGGAGATATTGGCAAAGAAAAAACAGATTTTTCTCTTGAGAAAGGTACAGGAATTCTGTAAGTCAGGGTTATAGACTATTGATTGAGATTAATGTCCAGGCTTATGGGAATGAACTCGAAAACAATAACCCATTACGTTGGGTAATTGATCATTTGAAAAATCTATAGCAATCCTTTCCCCTGGCAAGAATTAATGTCTGTGTGCACCGTAATTCATTAACAGCTTAGCAAAGTAGTTGGCATTTTTTCAGGCGAGACGTTAGAATGCAAGATGAGGAAAGTCTCCAAACGACCCGATACATAAAGATGGCAAATGCGGTTTGAAGCACTGTGTCTGCGCTGCTGATTTACTGTGGAATCGTGAAAAGCCATCAGCGTTTCTGATCTCATCTAAAGGTGAGGTTGCTGACGAGCATTTTTTAAAACGGCCCGGAATAAGATTTCGGGACAAAATGTCACATCTGCAAAAGCATTATGATGATCATATGGTGGTATAATTTATCTTAATGAATCGTAAAATGTGTTTCTGGAGTTCCAAATGATAATGTTCTTTATAGTATCTTCTGTATAAGCAATTTTCAAGTTCTAATTATTGAGTTTGTGACCTGGTTGATATTTCGTGCGTCTAAATGTTCGTCTCCGCTCTTATTTGCACAGATATCAAATGGCAACTCATTATTTTTGCTATACCAGATACTTTGCAGGTACATTTTGAGGAACACGTCTGCGTAAGTTCATCTCGGGGGATTATCTATGTGTCCTTTGTTTCCGTTTGACACGATGTAACCGTCCCTGTCCTCAGACTTTCATGCATTCTATACATTGGCTTGGTGGTTACGCAATACAACCACTAGAGGGCAATACAGAGTCAAACATTTCTGACAACAACTAACATGGCGATGGTGAGGGACATACTGATAATGTGGCTGTTAAGAAAGAGGCGACAACTGAGGCAGCGTTGTAGGCGGCGGTGTTCTGTGAGGTCATTAAATACATCGTACCGTGTGGACGGCATTTTTTCAATGTCTTTTTCGTCGTGTCTGGCTAGTCCCCCACGATTCCCGGTGGCGCTCCTCCGTGCCGTCCGTATCAGTATCGTGCTCGAATACGGACAAAACGAACAGAAGGCTTTGTCCGTATTTAAAGTCGATGATAAATGAGCTTTTAGTCGTCCCGCTATTAACAAGTCTGAAAACTGAAGGAGGTTTTTGGACAAATCGGCATAGCTTCAATCCTTTTCAATTTAGTTCACTGATAGCACTTCAACCTCCTTTTAAAGAATCACACAATACACTTTTTTTGCCCCTGATTTGCTTGAGACTTGTATCTCTTAATTCAGACAGTTTGTCTCTTGGAATATGCAGTGCATCGAGCAGACCGGGATTTCAAAGACATCTACAGGCATCCGCAGTACACTGGATGTCCAGCACATCCCACACACACACACACGCGCGCAGACATGAAGGACTGCAAAATCTGAAAGCAGCGCAGACACTTCAGGCATCAGAGGGAGTTCATTAACAAAGCTGTCAAAGCGGGTGAACGAGAATATACATTTTTATAATCAACTCCGAGTGCCAATTCCAAGTCTTGCTGGGCTGATGGATCTTTTGCTTTCTGATGTGTAATGTGTGTGTAATTGAGGAAACTGAGACTTACACAAAGTGTGAAGCAAACTGAGTGGGAGAGAAGAAATGGCCTTGCCAATAGGGCCAGACTGCAGCGCATGAGAAGAAACACGGCGCTACATTGTGCTGCACTGGAACAGCTGACATCCAAACTGATTAACCGGCTAACTCGCTGAAGCGCTGAATTATAGATCTGTTAAACTCGAGCGATTGCCGTTGAAGGTTAGGACAGGTACCAGGCTTTGAAAAAGCATCCTTTGAAATGAGACGGGTGTTGACTAACCTGCATATTTTCGATATTACAACTGAATCAGAAGACGTGGAATAAAATGAAACACCATTAGCGTTTCTGATCTCATCTATACGTGAGGTTGCTGACGAGTATTTTTTTTTTTTAAAACAGCCTGGAATGAGATTTCAGGACAAATATTTTTGATATTAAAACTGAATCAAAAGACTTGGAATAAAATGAAACACCATCAGTTCTGCACTGCTGTTGAGCTATTATGGGCCAATAAAGAAATTATTGAAGTGTCATGAGAAAACTGTGTCTATCCAGATATTTCAGTCATTTTTTCCTAAAATAATTTGTTCGGGTGTTTGTCTTGCAAAGACTTTGACTAGCGGACATATATTAATGCAGCTGACTGCGACCTTGAACATTGTATTGTTGTGTTGTTGTGTAGTCTTACTTACCTGGCAGGGGAGATACCATGATCAAGTAGGTGGTTCAACCAGGGCGAGGATCAGATTCTGTAAAAAGAAAAAAATACAGAATACGACAAAATAAAATCGAAATCCCCGTTTTTTTTCATCAGACTGTCGAAACTCGCCAAGCTAAGCCATAGCCGATGAAGGGAGAGTCTTAATAAGATCAATCATTTACTGTCACACTTCAAAACTATAATAAAATAATACAAAAGTGTTCACACGTTCAGTTTTCTTTGCAAAACAACAATGAATGGGGAGAGAAATATGAACATGAATTGCTGTCTTGCGCTGCAGGTAGCAGCTAACGTGGCTGCTAGCATGCAGCTGTTGCTACTAGCTGTAGCTAGCTAGTTAATGCCTACAAAGTCATTCTGCTCTTGATTAATGTTCTTTAACATGTCAGAAAACTAACTAAACTACCTAAACTAACTACCTAAAAAACTGTCATCATATAACGCGATTTCACAAATCAAAAAGTTTGTCACACTGTGAAGCGGCAATGAACTCCTTTAGAATTTAAAAATTACCAAAAATTATTTTAGCTGACATTTTAGCCACAGAGGCTAAACCAACACAAAGTTACAGTTACCGACATTTCAAGGGCGGGAAAAGACAGCTATGGCAATTAAACTACCAAAATGCTGTATATTGGTACGTTAGAGGGGAAAGTCTGATCCAGCAACTCCAATACTTACACACGACACACACCACGATGCCTCACTAACAGGATTCTCCCTGATCTGTCTGTCTTGTTGGCAGGAATAGAAAGATCCCTCAGGCCATGAATGATGTCACGTAAACAGTGTAGGTTTGAGAGTTGATGCACAAACGGGATGACGTCTTGGGTTATTTGAGAGTCCCAGTGTTTCATCTTGAGCCTGAACGCTTTGGGCTTGTTATACACTCTATAAAGAAAACAGAGAGCCACTCTTGAATTTTGAATTGACAAATACAAACGGCAGCATTACAACATTTGAAGCAGGCTGAAGTCGTTAATGGACATGCCAGGACATCAATCAGAGTACACGGAGGACTATTTCATATCACAGCACGTGAAAACAGACACACATACACACACACACACACACACACAGAAAGCCACACACGTCTCTGTTGCATTATGTATAAGCGCTGCTGACAGATGAAATAGATGCAGATGGCTTAACACTGTGCACGTTGCACATCAGTCTTCTCTCGCTACTTCCCTCCATTTCTCTCTCTCTCTAAACCAAGTCATCAGTCAACGTGAAGCTTTCAGTCAGGTAGATACTCTGATACTTACTGTGGGCAGGTGATGTGCACATCTGCCCCACTTACACATTTCTGTAGCAGGTTTCATTTAAAGCACAGCAGCGGAATGCGGCCCGTCTGAAAGATGCACGCGGCGTTACGCATTCTCACCTTACGTCGATTTTATTCCAACTAAATCACCAAGTATGCAGCAGGCACACGTAAATGCTATTTGAATTTACACAAGCAACCATTCCTTCCTAACCGGAATGTTAGATTAGGTTCGATTATTTCCTACAAAAGTAATTACCCAACTGTGAGTAATATTTGCATGTCATTTTTAGGTTCAAAGACATTTGAAAGACATGTATGAAGACGGATATAAAAAAAAAAAAAAAAAAACACAGAAAAATGTTCACACATTTAATTGGATATTTACCATGTGATTGGAAAAGGAGAACACATTTTTTTACAGTGGAGACTCAAGAGATTCCCAAACCAATCAATGGAAGTCTATATGGATTATGCATATTGTAAACAGGAAATATGCAACAGTATATCACCACTAGTATGAGAATACTTGCTCGCTTTGGCTGGGGGAGGGGGTTTGAAGACACTCCAAAATGTATTTAAATGTACCAAAAGGTGATAAGATGTATCAGTTTGTTTTCAAATCGATCAAATGTCAAGGTCACAGGGCAAGGTCAAATTTTTGGCCTATTATTAATATATGGGGAATATATGGAGGCACCCATATTATGAAAGAAAGCCTCAAAATTCATCTATATATTGTACTGTAAGTTTCTCTATGAGTATTTGTGCTGTTATTTTAAGTAGTTTGTGGATGAAATTGTCATACTTTACATACATACATTAAAAGGTAAATATTTACCCATATAACTCATGAATATTCATAGGGGAATTCCCCACTGTCTACAGGATTAATGTCCGTAATTGTACATTATATTGTATATATTTTGCCATGCTGACATCATCTGATGAATATTCATGATTTGGGAATTCCCAAAGTAGGTTGTCCCTCTGCCACAATCTCAGAAAATGCTTTGTATTTTCTAATGCTGAAGTAACGAAATTTCTATTCAAATTCATTTATATTCAAATGATTAAAACTTGTATAACAGCATTTTGAGTTTTGATATGTCAGCATTAAACCTTGCTGCATAGAACATAACATAACATAACATAACATAACATAACATAACATAACATAACATAGCATAGCATAGCATAACATAACATAACATAACATAGCATAGCATAGCATAGCATAGCATAGCATAGCATAACAGCATAACATAACATAACATAGCATAACATAACATAGCATAGCATAGCATAGCATAGCATAGCATAACATAATGGCAGTGTCTGTGTTGTACAAATGACTGAATGATACAAG
>OMNV01012708.1:0-10000 GCA_900303265.1 Brotula barbata
AAGTGTGTAAAAATAGGAATATAGCGAGGGACAAGGTTGACAGATGGAGAATCTATGAGAACATCGCGTCGAGGAGAGAGAGAGAGAGAGAGAGAGAGAGAGAGAGAGAGAGAGAGAGCAAAGCGGCCAGCGATTGCTGGGGAATAAATGTATCATAAAGAGGCAACGGAATTACACAGAGAGAGGTGGGAAAGAAAAGTAAAAGGACAGAGCGAGAGAGGGAACTAAATAACGAGAGAGAGCGTGAGAGCAGTGATGGAGGGATGAATCTATCACTGAGCTGTGCTGTTAAATAATGAACGGAGAGGAGGAATTGATGAGAGATAATGAAAACAAAAAGGCCACATTTAGAGTGAGAACCAAATTGTTGACTGCAGGATTGTCAATATAGGTCCTTCTTCATGACTTCAATTAAGGAAAACAGGATCAGAGGCTTATACAAAAGGTAACGGCAGGCTTGGCATTAAAGGCAACACTCGGGTACGGACACGGACACACTGCGAGATTCATTGACCAGTTTTGAGCGTGGATATCCCCTTTCTGACGACTGCTAGCAGAGCCACAGTTTTTGTTTTTTTAGGGTGGATCCAACCAGATGATGAATCTTGTAACGTGAACCGGACTGAGTAAAGTCAGTTTACAATTAAAATGCTGGTATATAAAAAATCCTCACAAAGCTTTGAGTTTCAATTCAATTCATCCTGGCACAATATGTGATTAAATTAATTAGGTTATCTAAACGACAGGTGGTCGATGCACAGAAGAATGAAGCAGACTCAGAGTGGAGAAAGCAGCCGGTGAAGGTCATTCAGGCTGAATGTGAATCCACACGGCGCGGGGCAGTGGATGGACCGGACTTAATCTGGGATTGTTTGGCTCAGCCAAGCAAAGAAAAAAAAAGAGGCAGCAAAGGAGATCCTCTTACTATCTCAGGCGGCGATTGAGGAATAGCATATCAGCGAGCATCCTTCCTGCGAGTGAACGGAGCCTCCTCGCTTCCCTAATCGCATTCATTCTCGCCGCCCGTTTCGTTTTTTTGGGGGACCATTTGGAACTCGTGCGATGTCCTCAGAATAAATATGAATTTGGCAGCTATGTTACCATTTAATGTGTGCTCGGATCGCAGTGAAGCTGCGACATCTGCATTCACGACCATTAGTAACTGCAGCAAATGTGCCACGGGGCACACAAAGAACTCATACCGAGAAACACTCTCAACTATTATGAAGGGAAGGCTGTCGGGGCCAAGACAAATCAGGAAGAGGGGATAACATCCAAATGAAATGATTGGCCCGTGGCACAGGGTTTTCTGGGAGGAGAGTCCTGTAGACTCGGATCACATTGGCTCCGGTTTGCTCCTCCACTTCCTGAGTGAATGTGTGAAATTTTGCCAAGTGACACATAACAATCCCATCAATTACTTTTGGGGTAAATGTGATTCCAGGAAGTAAACCCACACCCAAAATGCCCTCCGGTGAAACTTTGAATGAATACATCTTTGTTTGCAGCTGTATGTCTCCGCATGCCATAAACAGTCATTACCTAATTGCCAGGAGATATCCATACTAATAAGGAATGCAGTTTAATGTCTCAAAGTCTATTTCCTAATGAGCCACATGGAGCCAACTGAAATGTACCCTTTTCTATTAAGTTATCAGGCTGCTTCACAATTACCCCATAATAACACCACAGTATAATCACTATGATCATTAAGCTTCGACAGCCATTAATCTACATGAACCTTTAAAGATCTTTGCAGGAGGGTTGGATATATGCCACCGAGGATCATTAATTCCTTTAATAGTAAATATCAAACAGAGAAACAAACGGAGCTGAGCCCACCAAGCAGCCGGCACTGATGACGGCTGGAGCCAACGCAAAGGGCCTTAAAGGTGTAATTATCTAGACGGCCACAGAAACCTCTAAACCTCTGTCTGGGCTGTGATTGTTAAATATTGAGAGATTTTAAGACTTTGACCCGTTGTTTGTAAAGTTCAGGTCTCAAAGCGTCTCATCCTAAACCTGTGGATGATGTAACCGACCCTGTAATTCCTGTTCTCTCTCTGCTGGTAACCATGCAACACATCCAAACTGTATTCACGATTCAGCTGAAGGATTTTATTCTTATTTTCTTACTTGGTGAGCGTTTTAACCAGACTAAAGGTGATCCACGATCACCCAAGGTGAACTCTTTGTACGTATGAACGCGGATCATCCTTCAAATTCTCTGATAGCGGGCGCACACACACACATATCACCGAGTTTGAAATATGATGGTCTTACCTTGATGAGGTCTCCGAGAAGTTTGTTGGCCTCGGCGTAGGCCTTCTTCACCTCCTTGAACTTATTTCCCAGTCCCATGCTGTGAGCCTGCAATCAATCAGGTTAAAAAATTACTGAGGAGTTTCAGGAAAACAAAGTCCAAATGTTTTCATAACAACGTGTTTAGGGGACAAAATCACAGTCAGATTGCTGCTGGTCAACCAACAACAAGACTTCTGCAGTGACACGTACGGCTCATCTAGCTGAAGCCAGAGGGCCCAGCATCTTTAACCGTCTGCCTGTGTGAGTGTGTGTGTGTGTGTATGTATATACTGTACACCACGCCTCTGTAAACCGCTTAATTTGCTACACAGTGCACTTCACAGCCATCAATAGAAACAGGTCACAACCGAGCTCCTGTGGTTATTTTCCAGGAGGTGCACAGCACTGTGGATTTAGTCACTCTTAAATTGCGTGTGACATGTTCCACACGGCGACTGTACTCAGCTTATTTGATAAAGATTGTTAAAACTTAATGTGCCATGCAGCATTAACCAATGTCGAAAGAAGTTATTCAGCCAACTTTGTGTTCCGTTTCCAAATCAGCGACGCCTACACTTCCTGTGTTTAATTTGCCGCACGTTTCTTACGGCGGCGGACTCCCGTCATTAGGACAAACCATTAATTTGGACGTTATGTTTACAGTCGAGCAGCACTCCGTATGCATTTTAGAGTGGAGTCTCGCAGGTAAGACTAAAGGCCCTCATGCTCGTCTGTCCGTATCCTCTCAGACACACACACACACGTCACAGCACCCGAAAATATAACAAAGCACAAACACATTAAACCTCCAAATCAATCATCGACACAAAACAGCAGAATGGCACTTTGTACCTGGAAGTGCAGGTTGGTGTACTGTCCTCCTGGTATCTCATTCTCGTAGACATCAGCGTTGCCAGATTTCATGGTGGCGGTACAGTCAAATGGTGCGTAGAGGCCTCGGGCTACTTCCCAGTATTCACTGTAGTCAAAGACCTTCTCCAGCGCGATACCTGAAACAAACATCAAATCAAAGTTACCCTCGCGGTTCACTTACAGATCCTTCATTACAAACGTATGGCTGAGGCACAAAGCTGACAGATACCTGGAAGCCGTTATCATCTCACGGTGGCCTTAAATATTAAAGCACGATCTGTTCCCATACAGGAGCTGGAATTTATTTGCTTACGTTAGGCGTGCACGTCCATGCATTAAATTAGAATAACTGTCATTAAATGCAGGAATTAGCAAAGGTGAGAACGGTAAGGTACAACAGTCACAAAGCAATTATATTTTTGCACATTATGTACTCGAACAAAAGAATTTCACAAGGACAGAGGACGGACAGAGGACAGAGGACAGAGCGAGACAACAGAATGTATTTAGGCATGTTCTAGAAGTCCAGACCGGTTAACCCGGGTCGCTCTGAAGTGGACAGAACGCCAAATGATTAATTGGAAACATGTCAAATTAAAGCCAATATACTTGAGAAAGCATTTTTATCAAGGTTGTGTGGCAGCGCGTAAAAGTTGGAACACACACAACCTTGAGATGTCTCACATTATTGCTGTACGCTGTTTATTTTAAGTTGGCAGGTTTCAAAACCAACACTGAAGCCTGACGACTGCTGTATGTATAGATATATAGATATACACTGTATATAACATTAGAACAGGCTGTATTATAGTACGAGGATCACCTCCACCACTTTTAACCTTACTTCTCTTTTAACTTTGCTTTGTTAATGTTTTAACAATTAAAACGAAATAGATAATTCAGTAAAGATACTTTAGTAAAGGGTTTTAATGCCGACTGCTTAAGAACTAAAGAAAAGCTTAAAAATAGGACCAAACTCTAACATGGTTATTAATACCCAAACTACTCCCCAGGTGTCATTCTTTAATCGGTTTCTGTGATCGTTCATTAAGTGTCTGACATTGTGTGATAACATCGTCTTGTGCTCATTATCCTGTTTTAGTCATTTCAGGTGTACCAACACCGATCACGAGCAGGAGGAATTACATTTAATTCCATGACAAAAATGAGTCGACATGCCTCCCTTCCGAGTGCGTCGTGAGCTACAGGTGACAACAATCAGCTGTGTTAATGAGCTCGTATCATCCACGGCAACTGTGTGTCAAGCTTGAATTTATTTTTAATTTAAAACCAGTGACAACCACAGGGAGAGTCTGTGCACTTTAACTGGGAAACAGAGCTATTGTTAAATTCATGGGAGATGAACGTACATGTTGTTCCTCCTCCGTTTCAGCAGCGCGCTAAGCCAATAACGAACCAGATCCATTTACTTCTCTGCTTGAAAACTCTGAAAATTACCATTTTGTGTGGCTCCCTTTCCTACAGCAGCTGGAAAATTACAGCGTGAATATACAGGCGGAGGTGACGGCGTGTAGTGGGTGATAAGGATTGGACTGTAGCTTTAGTATCGCAGCAAATGTGTTAACTGAGGCATCATAGACAACACGAGCATCACTGCAAGTCACTGCATGTTAACAGCTGCGGCTGTCAATGTTACCAACAGTTCAATAATGAACGGCTGCATGCTACCTCACTGCGTGTTACATGGGTGATGATATTATGACAGACAATGCTGCAGAGACATGTTTACACACTGTGAACAGGAGCTGCCAACACGGCCACACACTTGTTTTGGCCAGTTGTGATCAGATGTGGCATCTATGGCCGGCTTTTGAATTTATCATCATTTATTTACACCCCTTTCGCTGCCATACTGCCCTGCTTTCCACTTCTGGGACCTTTTTATCTATAACTAGCTTCTAAATTATAAATATAAGGAATTGAGATGTTAATAATGGAGATTGTTTTGTTTAGTCGCTCAGGCTGTGGCTGAGGACCGTCAACATTGTATCTTTAAGTCTTTTCAGGACTCCTAATAACACTCTTTAAAACATCAATTTATCAGTCAGTACACCACAAGGAGACACACACACACACACACACACACACAGAGATCAGTCATTCTGATCTGCTTGGCAGTGACAAAGTACCCTCAATATACAACTCATTAGCAGCACAAACTCACAAATACAGGACACACACAAATAAAGACAGACGCAAGGAGAAAAAAGCAAATACACATTTGCTGTCTACACTAATGCAGAGACAATTGAGGCAGACAGCAACAGCTGCAAACTCAAACGCAGTTCGTGGTTGATGAGACGATGAGAGTCAACCGAGATGAAGACAAATGAGAGGAGAGACAAATAAGGGAGAAAGGATGGAAAAATGGAAAATGAACAGGAGAAGAATAAGAACGAAGGATGAAGCGGGCGGATGAGCGTCTAAACGTGTGTTCATCTTTCTCATGGTGTCGGCTCATTGATTGCGTGTTTGGATGTCTGCACAGTGTGTAGACGCTCCTCTTGAACAGTAACAGCTGCTGAGGATCCGTCATCAAAAACATTACAAGACAACTTGAATAAACGCAGTGTTTCGCACTTGTGTGTGTTTATATGCTCACTTTAATGTGCGTGTATTTGTCTGAATGAGTAAACTGAACGCCTGTAGACGCCGTTATTAACCAGTGAAGTGCTGCTTTTGGAATTTTTCGGACAAGGACCTGAGAGATGTACTGCAGGGAGAGTGGGAGAGGAAGAGCAAACGGAGAGGGACTTTGAGAGAGCAAGAGGGGGATTGAAATTGACGTTGAAAGTGCTGTTAATTGCTTTGTCACTAAACAAGAAGGAGAAGAGGAGGACGACAGAGCGATCCGAGGTGAGAGAGACAAGAAAGGAAGGAATAAACCGGCAAACTTGAGCACTTTCAGCGTCTGAGAGATGACCTTGTCTCTCCATCTTTCCTGTTTCTGTGTGCTCACAAATTGATATTCTGTCACCAAAATGGACCGTCTAAACGCTGGGAGAATTTCTCTCCTTCAGATACTCTCATACTGTAATATGTCAAATTCCCCAAACCAATTTCGGCGACCCCTGAGAACGAGAGTGTGCCATTAGCATTCTGCTGTTAGCGTAGGTAAAGCAGCGGCGGGGACGGGCCGAGAGCTTCGTTTTGTAAAAATATTTCTAAACAGCTCTGTTGTTTTGGGGATATTAAAGCTCCGCTATCTGGTTCTTCTCACGTGCTGTGAATTATTTCTCTCTGTATAACCTTTGAACACTGGCATAAAATGGCACATTTAAATGAAGCTCTCTCTCTCTGCGCTTCTATGGTAACGTCGAAAAACCCCATTCTTACTTGCACTGTCGCCTTTCAAACAATGTAGCCTCTATTAAAATATCTCAAACACCCGAACACGTTTCTGGCCCTCCATCCACCAGACATTCAAATATTTCCCTCTAAGTCGCAAAGGTGGTTCTCAAAGTACAAACAGAAGCTCTGAAAACCATCGACGATTCATTTACAGCCAACCTCAACACTTTGCGACGACTACACACTGTAGATAAGTGCAATCAATTCTCAGATGGTTTGTCAGTGACAACATGTCAGGAAGGATTAAAACATTTATCACTGGACCTGCAGAAAACATTCAAGGCCGTGGCAAACCTTCCATCATAATGTTGCTACAAACACTGGCATGGCTCTGGCTGTGTTGCGGTCTGTGGATTACAGATCTGGCCGTTGGGTTTACTAACATCAAAACTGGTTAACATGTTGTATATATAACATGAAGAGCTTCTTCAAAGGTTAAACTACTTGGTTATACTACGTACCTGTGACTGACAGATCACCGTTGAAGCTAAGAGACTCTGGGTGAGGAGAGGAAATAGATAACGGCGTTCTGGGGCGCTGCTGAACGGCCAACAGGAATAGACAGTGGAAATAATAAGGTTTCATTGACCCCGACCATTATACACAAGCGAGCAGAGAGATTTATTAATGTCAAAATAAATCTATTCCAATACACCGACATCCTCATCATGAAGCAGCGATGCTTTATTTAAACGGTGCTCGGCGTTTTATTGACCACGCGTAGTGTCATCCTGCCTCTCCTCATTAGCAATGTATGTTCCAATCACTGAGCGAATCTGTCAGTCTTTCACAGCCATAATCAGTGATGTGGCTCAGTCCTCTATTGATTTGGTGATCGATTTTTTTACAGGTAAAACAGACGAAGGGAGAAGTCCAAGATGTCAGGATGTCACACTGTTACCAGCAGCGTGAGGCGTTAAAACTAATTTGTGCGTCTGTTTGAACCTCCACTCTACTGTTATTGACTGATCGCGCAATACTTCATAGAATTTGGCCATGAAGTGTTCATTTGTTCCACTTGCTTTCCTCTGTTGCTCAGCACAGCCCCCTCAAGGTGTCCTGTGATGTTCCAGCTTTGGTGTGGGTGGCAGTGTTTAGACAGACATGGGGGGTGAACGTGTCATTTACCGGTGTCAAACTTGGTTCCCTTGCTGCAGGCAACGATGGCTCCCATGCTGGGCTGAGAGGTCATTCCGGCCATCGAGTCCACCTGGTGAGACAATGTGAATACTGAATGAAGCCTTACCTGTAAATGCACATTTGTATTATATTACGTCCATATCCAACGACTCACTTATGTGATGTCATGTTGCGTGTTATATTGCACTTTTTTTGCAATTTTCTTAATCCATAGTTGGAACCACGCATATCATATCATAGTATCACCCAAATAGAGACTCTACTGGGGGTACACACATTTCTTACTTCACACTAATATTACTTCCCTGGTAAACTGGTGAACTTCTGCCATTTTCCATTTTAAAAACACAGATTGCAAACATTTCATGACCACTGTTTGTATTTTACTATGACCCAGTGTGCAGAATAAATCAGCCACCAAGTAACACTGTTAACTAGATATAATACAAGTTATTAACTAGAGACTGAGTCATACTCACTGCCACATCCACTACGTCCGCTCCAGCCTCCGCACAGGCCAGCATGGCAGCTACGCCGGCCCCAGCGGTGTCATGGGTGTGCACGTGGATGGGCGTTCCTGGGAAACGGTCTCTCAGGGCACCGATCAGAAGCTTGCTTGACTCAGGCTTCAGCAAACCGGCCATATCCTGTAAAGAGAGAAAACCAAGATCTCAGACTGCACGTGTATACATAATGTATGTGATATAAGGTTCATGATGTTTTCGTGCTCTCTGCAGCAATGATAAATAGTTTTAAATAGAATGGAATACTGAATGAGTTCCAGACCCCCGAACAATGAAGCACGTGTTGTTAAGACAAGAGAAACTAGATGTTGTTTACATTACTTATGGTGTACAAGCCACACACACACACACGTATCCCTATGTCATTCCTCTCTCTGAGCTGTTGCACGTAGAACTGAGTGAACTGAGCTTGCACGAAACCAGACTGTGTCCATCTGATCCGTCCTTGGGCCAAGCAGAAGATCGCCACAGAAAATCCACCATAACAGTATGGAAACGAGACATTCAATGATTCAGACGGGATGATTATAGACATCTCAGTTCGTACTCACAAACTGTTTAGCCGTGCTGATTTGGGTTATCGCTATACTCAGAGAATCTGAATGCAGGCTCGTTTCTGCTGTTAACAGCTCCGTTGTTTGATCTGCCAGCATTTTATGAGTTTGCCATTCCTGTGTAACGTTTCGCAGTAGCAGCAGTATTACATCTGAAATATTCTGCCATACTTGAATAAATAAATTCATTCCAATTTGAGTGTTCTCAGTCCCTTTCACGAGATAAAGCCATTAAAATCACAAGGTATCAGAACTGGAGTCAATCTCCAAAATTAGATGTGACAATTTGTACTGGAAGATGCTATACGTGTCCGTCTTTCTAAAGCAACGTTTCAGCGCGTGTCAAAATGTCCTCTACACTTTAAGTAACTGAACAGATTTATATCTGACTTATGCTAACATAACACGTTTCATAGCATTAATTTGACATATAATTAGTCACTTTAAGTATACACGTGCCAATAGTGTTTTCACAGTTAAACCATGCCAGTTTTGAAAAGAAAAACAAAACTAATACACCAGGCAAACGTTTGTCTGACGACAGCCGGTCCACACTACAGTAATTATGTAGGATTTCCACTTATAGCAAATGCATAATAAAGCCAGATAATCAGGTTTTATAACAACTAGACAACAGAGCAATCCTACGATCAGTCGAACCTCATCTCCCTAATCCCTTACACACCTTCTACGTGGATGCTGAGTGGGCCGGTGGGAGAAAAAAATCAGTGGGATTAAAGTTATACAGGAAAACTTGACGTGCTCATTACCGCTACTCTCATTGGTGTGAAGACAGAGAGTTCGACATGTTCGTAGCTGGCAGTCTGGCACTGAATGAAAACTTCTCAAATACAAAGAAAAAAAATTCATGAAAACAGCGAGAGGAATCTGCAACATCCACGTATGCACACACACACACACACACACAAAGCTGTGAGCTCTGCATACATTATTCTTCAGCAGAACAAAGTCCGGAAATCATGTTTGATCACAGCAACCCTGCGCTTATATTGATTGGATCATCATTCGATATGATTCCCTGGCATCTCCCCCAGCCTGTTAGTCCGTCAGTCTCTCTGTCCGTTTCTCTGCCAGTGTGACCGACGCTGCATCCCACTGTGCAACGGTGGAGGAGGCGCACTGGCACAGATTGCAGATCAAACATTGCCATTGTGATCAAACACGATTTTTGGGATTTGTTACGCAGAGCTATAAGCAGAAATCAGACGACAT
>OMNV01012709.1:6442-39171 GCA_900303265.1 Brotula barbata
CTGCCAGCGTGTATGCTCAATCACAGTAGACCCCATATAAGACTTTCATCCCATTGTGATCTTAGACACTCCGCTCTCCAGCTGGTTCAGATGTAAATCAGTTGTCTTTTGGTGAGTTGTGCCTGTACTAGCAAAGGAAAATAGATGACAAATGAATCGGTTTTGTTTTCCTGCTAAAGAAATGGTATTTGTACCTGGGAGTAAAAGTTGTAGTGAAAACTTCACAGAGAGACCAAAGTGTTAGCGGAGATCGCAGTGAAAGCAGCCTCTCATCCCGTATCTGGTGGTAAATAAATCCGACGTTCACAGGATTACGGTTGAAGGAAGTGTGGGTGGGCTTCATGTTCTGGATTGATCTATATGGCAAAGAATCTAGGGCAATATAAGAGTAAAGATATATGCCCAATCTGCAATAACAAGCACACGGTAATAGTTCAGACACACACACACACACACACACATGTGCGCCTCAGTCTGCCGTGGAGGCATTTGTTCCCAGTCGCTGCTGAAGGTGAGCGTAATTACATAAAAACCTGGCACAATGAGTTCTCTCCCTGCGAGGCGGGGGCAGGGCCCTTTTTTCAAATGCATAATGAACTACCTCGCAGGCCCTCTGCTGATCAAACAAGTATTTGATAGTGGCTTTGGTTTGAAAGAGGACTGAATATGTTTATTTGCATGTGGAGAAGTGAGTGACTTTGAGGTGGAGATCAGGCAGATTAGTGTTAACTGACGGAGACCTGTGCAAACAGACACTCCCCCTGCATACAATCAGGGCCACGGCGCACTTCCTACACAGGACTCCTTTGACTGAATGCAGCATCAGCAAACCCAGAGCTTGGCAGATCCTGCTACTTTTCAGAAACAAAGTGTTTGTATGCCAGCTTCCTCCTTTAAATCGCTCGCTTGTTTGGTTTGGCGCGTGTGAAAACACGCACTCTCCTAGCTGCCGCACAAAACGCTTCATTGAAAGTCCAACATCCGGCAAAATACTGTTTACGACAATGATATTCTTTTCAATATCAGAAAAAAAAATCAGCCATCACATGCATTCATTTTGGTGGTAATAATGCACAGGCAGCTTACACTGAAGCAATGTGCATACCATGGAGCATATAGAGCAGAAACAACAGGTGCAAAGGGACTTAAAGGAGATAATGGACTATAGAAAATGTATTACACCATAAAATCTGCATTTGGTTTCAGTTCAGGCTATCCTGCTGAAAATGTCCAATACTTAATGGTACTACCAGACTTTACTGTCACACAGCTAAAATATGTGTAGACATCAGGAGCCCGGGTGCCATCTTTAATCCAGAACAAGCTAGTCATTCATATTTACTGTACCTATCTTGGCAAGTAGGACACAATGTGCACTGCCTCTACCATTAGAGTGACAAATAGAAATGCAACATTCAACAACTCGGTCGGATGTAATGGAGAAGTATTACCAGTTGCGGTGGCACCCATGTGACCTAACGTGAATAAAAGGAATGTGGAACGTCTGGTGTCAGCTGGAAGGAAGGTTTTCACCACGCTGATTTAGCAGCAGGAGATTTTGTGCCCCCTTCCTAATCCACGCTGCCAAGAGCTCTGATTTAGGAAACACATCAAAGTTCCTACAGCATGAATTTCACTGGAAGAGCTCGTCTCTGTCTGTGGACGTTCCCCGGCACACACACGCACAGGCAAACGCTTCCTCCTGTTGTTTTATCCTTTCCTTTTTGTTTGGTGGACACTCATTAAGATTCATGACTGGCATCTGAATGTATGAGTCGCATTTTAAACTAGAAGACATTCGTACCTCTGTCAAGGCCGACAGTTCGCCAATTATGTCTCCATCTCTGAATGATGAAATGTTAAAGTTTTATGTATCATGTTCAAGTGTCAAAGTTATGGACAACATTTCAATGTTATTGTGTCACCATCAGCCAGGTTTAGTTCTTTTTATGGCACACGAGCACTTTCTGAAGAATGAGCCGAGCGGACATGCAAAATTATGGGAGGAGATCCAAAAGAGGAGAAATATTCATAGTGGTCAGAGAATGTAGTTTGATAGACCCGAGGAATGTTGGGGGATTCTATGACTTACAGTTCCAAAGTTACAGGTGAAACTGTGAGAGTGGTTGTTCCAGCGCCATCACCAGGATGACCTGTGTCCAAACATTCAACAAAGTCAAGATTTTGTAGACATCCTGCCATATTATAGCTAATCCCAGTCTCAAGGTCATAACAGAAGCTCCATGGTGGAGGTAAATATGAGCCGTGGATGTGAATGATGTGAATGTGCACGTGTGAGTGTGTGTACAGGTCCAAGTGCAGTTGTTAAAGCAAAGGTCAGGCTGATGTCTACATGTTCATGTATTTTTGCATGTGCTAGAAATTACAGAGTTATAGACAGTGAGAGAGAGAGAGAGATGGCGATGGATCTGGCAGAGTTCATGAAAACTACTGTGGAAAAAAAAAATGCCCGCGGTTCAAAGACTCTCTCAAACTTAAGAAAGAAAGATGGCACAGAGGGGGAGCACATGAAAGCAAACGATGCAATCAACTGCCACATAAAAACAGCATGGGCCCACGGCTGGAATCTACTGTACACAGACTTTTAACATGCATTCCAATGGACACGGAGAAGGCAAGCTGTAATAATGAACATTACACCATGTAAAATCTGAATAAGGAATTAGTACGATGGTCTGTAGATGATCCACCCCTAGTGGTTACAGAGAGAGGAATATAGTTTTTCAAGATTTTACAATGATTTTGCAACTATTATACAGTAGGATATATGAAGTGCTGTCCTGCACAGCGCCACAGTCTGTCTACACGAACAGTTGTATTGGAGATCTCGATTCTGTTTTGTGGAGACAGATAGGAATTATGGATTATGAGATATACAGATTCTGTGGTTTGTTGATGTGTTGCGTAATCAGAGCATGAGGAGAGTTAGGCCTTTTTCTGAACAGTGAGTAGAAGGACGAAAAAAGAAAAAAGGCAGTATGACAAAGAGATACATTTGTTTCAGTCATTGCCCTTCTTTTAGGTGCATTCAACATATGTCATTTATGGATCCAAAAGGATTTCATACAGATGTCTGACAGAGTGTAAGAGTGTTTTCTTTGCAGAAAATAACATTTTACTTTCAATTAATCCCGACTGAAGGTCTGAATTAGGCATAGACTTGGACTAGAGTCAAGTAAATCAGATAAAACAGAATTGGAGTCTAGAAATTAGGGACAGCATATGGAGAAGAGTTCCTGGTGATGTGGTTTTGCATATAGGACATGCGTCATATGCAGGCTGGAGTTTCATTTGGAATCTCTTTATACTGTCAGGTGTTGTGTATGCTCTGTGGATAACTTTGAAGTGGATGAGTTGATGGGCTGTGTTCTTGGATGTTACATTCAAAGTTTGAGAGTTGGGCCTTTGGGGCAACACATGCAGTATGCTTATGAATAAATCAATTTATAGTCACAGATCTTGATCTGCTGCAAGGAATGAGCACACTTTGATTTATGCCAATTCATTCACAATATGATGCATACATGATATCTGAAAACAATCAATTTATCACTTAATCATTTCAGCGTGCATACAAACACACTGAGCGGTTACAGCAGGGAAAACATGATGGAATCTACGTTTCTGCAGTTGGTATCTGGTTCAAATACACTCAGTTTAATCCAACACAGCCCACACCTGTGCTCTTAAAGCCCTGTTCTCATGTACATCCTTCCAGTTTGGGTTTCCGTACATATGGCTTGTTTTGTTCACTGGTGCACTGAGCTCTTGGAAAAATCCCAGCAGAGTATTTTTTCATGGGGCATCACGTTAATGCGAATGGGCATGCAGAACACATAACATGTGTTGGTCTACAGAGGTCCAAGACAATGCACCGTTTTACTTCCCTGCTTCGTTAATGCAGTGACAGGACTGGAAGCAATTTAAGATAAGTACAGAGGAACAGTTGAGGAGATGATAAATGACTTTATTGTTGGGGTTGTGACTGTATCTGATACCAGTGCATGTGTTCCTTTGAGCAATCAAGCTATAGCATGGCCAAAGAATCTCCGTTTCCTGGACATTGGTGGTGGGCCAGATTGTCTGAGTCTGATAATAGTAATGGGTGTGATGGCAGCAGTGGCTAATCTACACAGAGGAAGGGGTCAGGACCCACTTATCTGTCCTGAGTGGAAAATACAGAGTCACTTAAAGGGCCAGCTTGTGATTGCAGTACAACATCCCAGCTGATCCACTGCAGTCTTTGTTTACATACTGGCTTTGAGACATTTGTTAGTGTGAGATTTATATCCTGAGCTTTTGATGTAACACTCACGACTGCATGTAAGTTGGAGTCACAAACGTGTCAACAAGGGTGGAATTATGGCCCCTTCCCACCACCGGGCTGAACTGTAGCGATCAGGTGACCTGCTTCCTCCTCTGCTGAGCTCAAAGTCGACCCCAGCAGAGCTCAAGCCCCCATTTAGTGACCCGGGTTTGAGGCCTCCTCAACAGGACCAAAATGGACTCCAACATTACAGCAGAACTAACAACAAGTAAACTGAAGACAAAGCAGGCATGTTTAGAGAGAATTTATTACCAATGTTTGCAGAAAATCTCTGAAAAACACTTTTGTTAAACTCTTCCAACTGTGAACAACAAATGGACAATAACAAAATTCCAAAAGACTCAGATGAGTCATGTGCACCTGGAGATTTATTATTTACTTAAATTATCTGCTGAAACAGACCTAAGAGGAGCTGCACACTGATTAATAAGTATTGAGCTTCTCCATCGTCCACTGTGGTGGGTTGCGTGAGATCGATGAGCCATTGATCCTCTAATTCAGTGTATATTTTACAGGTGACAAACCACGAGTTACCACATATGTAATGACTGCTTGATAAAACTTTATCTGTGTCTGTATGATCACATCCCTGTAATGTACTTAAGTACTCATTTTCCTGCACCAAAGTCCAGATCCGTGTGATCCTTGTATTTTAAATAGCAAATTTTGTACTGCATGTTAAAATGTCCAAGAATAGGCGTGAATTCATACATGAGAGTTCAAAAACCAAAATGATTATAGTCCAGGATACGTTAGGGAGTCCAGTGACATGCTAACGTACTCTGTTCCACCCAAGCATGCAAACTAACCACATACTGCACAACACCTACCTGTATGTTTACTGTTCACAAACGCCACAAGCAACAATGGCTGTCATGGAAATGAAGACCTAAATTTAGCTCAGTGTTTGATCATCGCCTCGGGACACGGCAACACTTTGAACTAACGTGGCTCAATTCACAAACAACATAAAGACGAGCTTCTGTTCTTCAAAGCGTAGAGAGCAGCTGTGTTGTAGACAGCGACATGTTCCGTCATAGGCAGTGAACATATATAACTTGTTGTGGACGGGGACGCACTGCAACCAATGATTTACTTGAGTTTTTAATGCTTTATTTTATGTGAAATGTGTGTTGAGTTTGAGTATATATGAACATACTACTATGCCCCCTGCTGTCAAAAGTATTTCCTCTGAGGCACCAGAAGTTAACCGAATAGATTTTCAACAGGAAGCAGGAATGCACGAGCGCCGATTAAGTGTTGTTTAACCCTCTGGATGGAATCAGCCTTTGTGCTTTGAATGCTGGAAGCAGGTCAGGAAAGGTCAGGGAGGACAGCTAGAGCTCCTTATGTGAGTCGGACACTTTTGAGGACCATCGCAAGGGGCACTGAGTCAGTTCATTGATATTCAAGGATTTGACCCACTGACAACAGGGATGTCACCGAGGTTAAGACAGCCCTGCCTCTCCTCATTATTCTATGCCCAAAAAGCCAGGGGGTCCCCCCAGCCCCCGTTCCCTACGTACGGTTGTCATGGTGAGCAAATCAGCCCGGCAGCGCTTTGTCACACTCATGTGGCCACATTCTCTCTGTCTTCCTCTCTTTCTTTTCTCTCTCTGACTCTCTGTCCTGCTGCTTCACCGAGGGAGTTGCCAAAGAGAGCTTTCTGTCCAGCGAAAATGGACGTCCCCATACGTACGCAGTGCAAAGAAGAGTGGACATTGAAAACCCGAAACGCTGTACACATGGCAACAGATAGATTTCCTGCTGATTTCCTGGGATTTGAGTGGGCGGAGTTTGCTTTATATTCAAGGACATGTCAGGTCAGGTGGTGAATCCACACCACAGGTCACCAAGTCCAAAAGCCTGCCAATCAGACTTCAGACCCACAGCTGGAGCAAAGGACTTTTACACATGCCAAGGTAGCCATATTACATCCTTACGCAAGGCCATTTAATAGTAATGGACCACAGTAAAGCTCACTGATAAGAAGGAGAATCAGTCAACGGAAATTCATTTGATCCACTCCCAAAAACATACATTCTTCATAACTTTACTGTGTCTTCTAATGGAAAACAATTGACTGATGTTTGGCTGTAGGCCTCTGCGGTGTCTTGTTGTCACACAAATATGTTCCTAGAGCCAATGTCAAGGAGATTAGGCTGAAGGGAAAATTGCAGCTGCATTTAGCAGCTGAGCAGAGCTGGCGAGTGGCTGCACTCAGGTGATGGGGCATGTCTGTGCCTCACCCCACCTGAACCTGACGGCTGCTGCTGCTGCTGCTGCTGCGGTTGGCACTGTAATTACAGAAGTTAGGCATAAATCAGAGGGCGAGAAAGAGGGGGAGAGGGCGAGAGAGAGAGAGAGAGAGGGGAGGCTAGTATCGCCTGAGGGCCTGTGGAGGCCCTGACAGTAGTAGAAACATACTGTTCCCTCCTAACCTGTTCTCTTTCTTTCTTTCTTTCTTTCTTTCTTTCTTTCTTTCTTTCATAGTTTTACCCGCATCTTTTGGTTGGTTAGTTTGTTTGTTATTATTAACTGATTTTACTTAAAAAAGTTAGGAAAAGATTGAAGCTGAGGTAAAGGAGAAACATTGTCTTGGGAATCAAATTAAATTCTGATGTTGATGCTGTCAATGCCATATTTCACACGGCATTTATTACTATATTTGTGGTCTTCTTGCTGTCTTCCTCCCTAATAGTGAACCAAACAAGAGAGAGGAAAATTCTCAAATGAACAAATCTTTCAGATATTATTTCTTTCATCCCGAAAATAAAATTCAGTTTAATCTCTAAATACACAATAAACATAACAAGCACACTTTATTGCACGCAATGTGGGAAACATAATCTCCCATAAAAAGGGGCCAAAAATGCCTAAATGGTCAAAAATGATGTTTAGAGGAAATCTTTGGTGTTGAGCTCTTAATTCCTTTCATAGGGTAAAGACTTGGAAAAAGACTTAATAAAGGAAAGGCTGGATACAAATGTGAAAAAATAATATAATGGACTTTATAAACGCACATCAGGAACCATTATGTGTGATTTTAAACTAGTTCAGTAAACATAAAAAGGTTGTCTGCAAAAATGAGGTGACATGAATTTATTTAGTTGTCATATTTTTACATTATCCTGGCATGAGACATTTACATTTTTTTAGTGATAACAGTATTCATCTAACTGTACATTAATAATTTGTTTCTGGAGAATATGCCTCTAACTCAGGCCTGAAATGTACGGCACACGTTTCATCTCTATTATAATAAAATCCTATATTACCATTCTATTCACTATACAGCATCTTGACAGGAGAATCTATAGACCATCACCACAAAACCCACAGAGTTTGAATCATTATTTCCCTTTGAGCTGTAGAATAGGATGAGAAGGGGAGCCTGCAGCCGGCTGAATTAGGACATATGGAAATGAACATTTTCCACAGCCGCAGCGGCAGCAATATGCTCCATTCATATCAGACAAAGACGTGGGCACGGCATTCAAGGTCAGCGCTCTTCATGTCGAGATAATTTTGCTAAGAAGACAATTAAGACTTCTCCTTGTGTTTCCAGCCAAAGACCACAATATGACTTCCACTGATCCACAAAATCATTAGCGAGAAGCTTTTAACAGGTTCCAAGGACCACGGCTTACTTTTTAAATAAAATATAAACAAGGGAAAATATCACACCCATTAATCTTTCATTAAGCTCGCCGGATAAAAAAGAATCGCTTAAAGTATCATTCGTTACCATCAGTGCGAGAGCAAAAGCCCCCTGCTAACATCAAAGGCTTCTCAAAGAAACAGAGAGGGAGAGAGTCAGTTAGCTGAATTTGGCTGAGGACCAGCTTGTGGTTGGGTTTTAATTTCGACTGACTCATAATGGCAGTGAGGAGGAAATGGAGACCCAGTCTATAATGGCTTTTGTGGCATCAAGGCCTTTTAAACAAACACTCGCATAAACAATGCGGCGCTGCCAATAAAGAGCCTCGCATTCAGACAGGATGTTGACAAAGGCTGAGAGCTCATCCTGATCTTACTCAAGTCTTTGTGTCATTGAAAGATCGGAGGCTTTGATCGGAGAATGGGCGAACTCCATTTCAAATGAATACACACACACACACACACACACACACACATACCCAAAGGGAGGAGCAATGGTTGACATGTTTGCGGAGGCTATGTAACAACACAGAGGACTTTTCTTTCACTTTTTTTTGGGTGGGGCATTTTGACCATTTTGGCAAACTTCCCATCAAGAATGACAGAATCCTTTTCCACATTCACATAGTGATGGGACGCCGTCCATTACGCTTTATGATCCACGACATTCATCTTACATGCGTCAAACTGACCAAAGAAAGTCAGTCAGACGTGCTCCTGTTTATTTGTGTCAGTATTGAAACGCGGTGATGCTGATGATGTCTGCGCCGTGTCTTTCCCATTAGCGCTCGTTCTGTCATCTGAAAACCCTAAAACAGCCTGGCAGTGATGCCAAGTAGGTTAATAACATGCAATGGATTAAGGTTTTAGTGTGGCTGTGTACTGCGTCTATATTGGAAAACTGATTTACCGGGAAGCAAAGTAACATTCTGAATCTATCCTGACACGTTTTCCTCTCATACGGCGGTGACCTGCATCCCATCAAAACACTGTATGGTATTAATTTCTCTTCAGTTCACAAAAGAGGAGAAGAAGCTTCCTGTTGACTTCAGAGGCCCAGTATATTACATGAGTTAGTCATGGCTCTTACTGAATTAATCATGGAGAGAAGAGTTTCTTTTTATCTACAGCCAAAGTACTAAATCTGACTACTGCGAGTGATTTCAAATCCTCCCTTTGATAGTGGAAGCACAGAAGCTTCCAATGCATCACGTTTGCCCTGATTTTTACTGGCTACACCTCCCAAACAACTGAAAACAATAAGATATTTTAGAACATAATTCTAGTAAATCTTTCCAAACACACACACGTCGTGGTTATGATTTCGTTTTGATTTCATCTCTGTACTTTCCTCCGAGCAGAATAAACAGTTCCCTTCTGAATCATCTCTCATCCGTGCAGCAATTATCATCTGAAGTGGACGACAACACCAGAGCTCCTGCTGTTCTTTGTAGTTCAACAATAGATAATGCTACAGTATATTTTGCTCAAGCGTGCATTTTGGTTGCCGACTCATCTCTTCCTGGGTGGAGTTGTGATATTTTTGGACAAGCAGGAATGAAATCCTGGGGTCCTGTTGCTAATGAGATACTGAGGCAGTGGGAGCGATGGTTTTAATTACTGCCCAGGTCTGGTCTGTGGGGAGTGATTGCTAAAGAGCATGCTGAGTGTCCTAGGTTGGGAGTTCAGACCAATGCCAGTCATGCTGTGCCTGACTGCCTTTGATGCTCACTTCCCTCTGCTTTATTCCCACATTGAGCTTATTAGATTCTTTGCTGCTGATGCTTCACTGCACCTCTGTTCAAACCAATGCCTGGGACAAAGAGAGGCATAACCGCCGAAATCTCAACTTCAAATCCCCAGAGAGTTTCAACGACTCAGAAGTCAACTTAATCTTTTGTGGAAATGAAATCTGTGGCTCTCCCATTGTGTGGTGGAGGTCCAGCAGAGAGGAGATGGATGGGTGAGGCTGCACCAGGTAATGTTTATCATGGACGGATAAAACACAGGAAATTAATGACTCAAGGGTAAGTTCCTCTTAAAGGTGATGAAAACACAACTTGGTCGATTCATCCTCTCTGTCTTCTTATATTTCAAGGAGAAAAATCCAGAGGCCGGCATGCTGCGAGTCCTGTCGCTCCTCGGCTGCTCCCAGCAGGAGGGTGTTGCTACGTGTCCACTCTGTGTTCCGCTGCAATCCATCTGTGGACCAGCCCTTTGTTGATTCTGCAGAGATCACATGGCATCCCCTCTGAGTTTGGCTCTGAGGGGGCCGCACCTCCCCAGGACCCAGCTATGGTCAGCACAGGCCTCCTCCATCTCCTACCGCTCCTCGCTAAAACATGAACAGTTGTGCCGGTTAACATTTCAGTCATTTACAGAAACCTGTCTTTAAATAAATGAGTGATATTTACATTTAACATTCAATAGATCCACAAATCCATCAATGAAGACACACCAAAAATGAGGAAAAAAAAAGTACAGAAGTAACACAAAGGAAAAATATCTAAGCCTCGAGGAGGTGTGGTTAAGGGGTTAGATCCTACTGCGGGATTGAAGGGTTGTGTGTGTGCATTTGAGGTTCTACGTGATAAAGATGGCGAGCACTGGAGAGGTACTGACTGATATGGGGTTACGTTGGTTATGGGGTTCTGGAGAATATGTCCTAATTTGTCCCTCTCTCTGGTCCTCGATCCTCTCCTGTCCAGTTTACCACCATAGATCTTTGTTTCTGATCCAGCCAGTGTATCCTCAGGATGGTCCTCAGGCGTCTGCTGATGAAGGTCTGCAGTTTACCATATTTGTGGTGAATATTTAGAGCTCGGTTTGGGAATGTCTCCTTGGAGTTGTCAGACTGTACATGCTTTGTTCATCCTTACCTGGATGTCTGTATTCACATGTGATCTACAGTAAAACCCATTAATGGGCGTTTTGACAATATTAACCTATTAATAATTAGATGTATCACACAGAATAGGTATGAATAATTTAAATCTCATAATTTAGAAAGAAATTTGGCAAAAAAAATATAAAATATGTGGCAGCAAACGGGCATTTTTTATTTCCCTTAAATTTCTGCCCTCAACCACGAGCATTTAGAATAAAACATTATGAAGACGAACCCATCAGAGTTTAACAGGTTAGTTTGAAAACGTGACCAGTAGGATTTTATCTCTTTATAATAAATACAGCACATTATCAAATATATTGCTCTGTTCTGGTCCACTTATTTCAGTCACTGTCGTGAGGCTGAGATGTAATAAAATCTACCATCTTTATCAGAACGCTGAAATGATTACATATATCTTTTAAAATATATTTTTCAGATTATCTTGGCGGTTTTTCTGATGGAGAACTGGGAAGCGAGAGATTTGAACTGGATAAGGTGAAGCATCACTATCAGAACCTGAAACTTGGGTTTCCTGTCTTTGTGGTCAGGAAATTGATTTTGATTCCTCCTGTGCTAACTTTAACTCTTCATTCTGTGTGTGTGTGTGTGTGTGTGTGTGTGTGTGTGAGAGTGAGTGTGCGTGTATGTGTGTGATAACACACTGATGTAAATGTAATCTAATTTTGTGTAATCACTTGTCGATCATGCTAAGGTCGATCCTTCTTATTTAGAGTCCCATCAGAGGTTTAAGCTTAAAAGGTGTATGGTTTTGCTTAAAAGGTGAATGGTTTTCGTACTTTGTTTTTATGCTTTTAAAACCTAAATTGTTTGAGCGCTTCTATGCTCCATATTGTCTCGATTTTCAGTTTCTCTCAGCAACAACGCTGATTGTGATGCTGCTCCAACTGATGATGATATCAAGAGTGATGATATCTGCAGCAGTGCACACAGTTAGATTATACCATCTGTCAATATTTAAATGCTTTTCGGCTTTGAGACTTAATATCACACAGTGTTTGATGAGTGAAAGTGTGGAAACCCCACCAGTGGGGGCTGCAGGGCAAGCTTGAAGCCTGAAGCGCATTCATTAGTGTCCCTGGCAGGGTGCACCTTTCTCAGCCTCACGCTGCTAAGCTTGTAGGCCTCTGTCTGCTCAGGTTTTCTTCTTTTTCTTTCATTTCCATGGACTTTGTTGTTTCTTGCAGAGATAGTGAAGTTTTAGATTAATCATGTTCCCTTTTCTTTTTAATGAAAAGGTCTTTACATTACCCTGCTGTTTATAATTTTGAGAGTAAATGTCACGATCCTTGTTATGTTTTGTTAATATAAGAAGCCACAGGGTGATAGGAAAACTGGTTCTATGAGAAAACTCTGTGATGTTTAATTGCGTCAGTAATTGCTCTTCCCTGCAACTTCAAGCCGTGCTTTGGAAAATATTCATCTTGCTGAAGTGTCCTGGTATAATAGGAACCTGTACCTCCATGTAGGTTGCTGGTGACACTCTGATGATGTAGTTCAGGTTACAGTCACGAGCTTGTCACATGATTGGCTAATAAAGAGAATTATTTGGTGTTGGCCAGTATATTAGTCTTAGCCGCCCACAACAACAGGCCTGTGAGTTTACGTTTCAGTGTTTCACATTTACGGGATCATTATTCTAAAATAACCCCTACTCATATTTGTTTCATATCCTCATAGCCTCAATGACACTGATGACCCTGCTGTTTCGTTCTATTCTCCCTTCCTCCAACAGGTAAATAGGAACCGAAGCCCCAGGTCTGAATCTATAATAGTCTCAGATCTCAGACGTGACTCAGGCTAGTTTATCTTTCTCAAAATCTGCCGTGCTGTGTTTGAAACAATTGGATAGGAGAGGGAAGATTTTAGAAAAAGCAGTGACTCATGATCAGATGCTGTTTTAACAGAATGTTAACAGGATTTTTTGCAATTTGTGAAAGCATCTTAAATTCTTAAGATTCATTAGAATTTAGTCATTATAAATTAGTAATAATTGAAAGCATTAATAAATATGTGAAAAAGCAATATTTATTTTGCTCAGTGAGTGCCTCAGCCAATATTTGTCCTTATATGCTCACAGTGTGATTTAAAAAAATTTTTTTTTTGGTTCATAGCAGCAGCCTTTAACTTAATTTCTAAAGGATAGTGACAGAAAGGTAAAGCCATATCTGTTTAATTTAACCCAAGCTTTACATCTGAAACATGTTTCTGCTGCAAATGCAATGCATTTATCACAATCAATAAGTATAAGATGCTTTTCTTTGAATTGTGACATGAAAAGTTTAGATTTTTCATGTTGCTGGTGGATGTATAGATCAGACACATTTTATGTCTATTAATCGTTTTTTTGTTTTTTTTTAATGAAGTGAAATGTTGGTAAACTATATAAACTAAGAGTCTGCAGTCCCATCTGGTGGCCATATTTGAAATTACACAAGAAGGCAACACACCAAACTCAAGCGGGAGGAATCGGATCACTACGCTGAAAAAGGTAGTTCTCTCACGTTTTCAAATTTCATTCTTAAAAACAATTCAGGTACACAGATTTATTATGCACACATAGCTACCACTATAACATGCAATTTTTCACAACTTGAAAGGCGATTTGACGGGATTTATAAAACAAGCGTAAGAATATTTTCAAGTGATAAGGCCTGTAACTAAATTGCCGCCAAATTGCTCAAGACTTTTACGCTGCTGCACCTGCATCCAAGTGCTTTCAATTGGAAGTTGAGGTAAAATACAAAATACGTAGTCTGCTTAAGTGAGTGCCTACATTTGACATATTCTACGCTGTGGCAATGATAAGAATGCCTTTTCTTCACAAAATTCACATGTATTCTAAATTGTTTTCAAATTAATTGTTAGCATCTGGCCAGCCAGCTACCGAAGCCGAACCGAATTTGGCTTTGCTAGCTTAATGTTGATTTGATACCAAACGATCGTCAATGCAAAAGCTCCCTAATATCCCTGGTAAATGTATACGTTTTAGTTAATAAGTGGAGTGTATGGAAACCTAACACGTTAGGTAAATGTGAAAAGTTTATTTGGCATAAACTATTGAAGCAACATGGTAACTTCAGCGTGGGCAATCACGGTTGGGTCGTCTGCACTTAGTTAGCCCGCGCCATTTTGTTTTCGCCGAGAACAAAGATTTGACAGGCAGTTTGGATGCTTTTCTCGACTAAGCAGCTATAGCAAAACGCCCTAAATGTATTTCTAGCATCTCCCCCAGTGAAGCATATTTAACGAGGAAAATCCATTTGTATGAAAGAGGATTTTTAATAGTTGTTTGATTGTTTTTTCAACTTGTAAGAACTACACCTGAATTGCTGGTTTGAGTTAAAACAAACAACTACACAGGCCTTAACACTGTCATATGAGACTAATGTGCAATGTATCTTATTAACAGGATAGGAATTATAGCTATATTTACAGCAGTAGTATGTATTCAACATCTTGTAACAAATATGGTTCAAGACGCTTCTGACCACTTAAGACATTAGTTGTTCCCCCAAATGCCTCCCACTTTTAGGTCAATAAGGGCAAAAAATGCTCCTATAAAGTAAATAATCTTGTACTCTGTTCAACACTAATGCAGGAAAATTATTCTCCATTACCTGTACAAGTTGAGACTGTTTGAAAATGACTGGTCGTGCTCGAGCAAGATCAAGAGGCCGCGCACGCGGTCAAGAGGTTACGGCACCTGGAGCGGTAAGAGAATAGTCTCTATATACTTCGGTGTCATATGTCAAGGAGCATTAAAATATCTCAGGATTCAGCATGAGAATTGAATTAGTTATTTTAAATGCTTCACAAACAATATAATGCACTACTGTAAAAGTTACAGCTGATGGTTTTTTTTGTGTTGCAGGGCTGTTTTATGCTGTCAGGTGTTAAATATGTCTATCCTCTGTCTCGTCTTTAGCTTTCAGCTTCATTAATTCTTAAGGCTGGCTTAAATGTATTAAGAAAAAGTCATGTCAACAAGTGTGGCAAAGCAGTGATGGTATTACATAGAAACAGAGCAGTAGAAACAAAGAAATGTAAGTAAATGAGAAACAGATTGAGGTCCATCCGATCTCGGTTTTCATTTCGGTGTACCACTGTATTGTGTAAAAATGATGGTAATTATACAGATACATTAATTATTAGCCAAAATGTACTTGCCACGGTAATTTTACCTTTCACCTGAAATTTTGGGGCCAAGTGTGAAATTGTCCTGAAATGGAATTCTTCCCTCTTCATAAAGAATATTTACTTGAGCTCCTTTTCAGTCTAGTGGTATGCATTGCCAGATCACCAAGTTTAGAAACTTTAAGTTGAGTGAATCCTGTTTTTTTCCCTATATTTCTTTTGTTTTGTGAAGAGCCAGGCTGCAGAGCCTGCTCCAGTGGCTGCTCCAATGGGTAAAGGTGAACTGGTTGGTAGAGGAAGAACAAAGGCAGCTCCAGGACCTTATGTGGCAGAAGGTAAATACTGGTTTCAGCATTTTAATGGTGGTATTGATGAAGTGTTACAGTTTTTCAGTTTCTCTGACTTCACTACTGCATGTAAGTATGTGTATGAAAACTGTTCATATATTTGTTTGTATTTTATTAGCCTTCCAACAGATCTCTGCTGGATTTCAGAAAGTCAAGTTGGGAGAAAGAGGAGGTCGCCGCCGTGATTTTCATGATATGGGGGTGAACACCAGACAGGCTATGGAGCATGTTAAAGTATCAAAGTGTGGTCTGTTCCCATTTTTTAAATTAAAATTATTGTCCATTTTTTTAGGTTGGGTAGAGAATTTTTGATGACAATATTTGTGTTTACATATCTTTACCAGGAAGCAGTGGTTCTCCCATACAGTTGTCAGCCAATTTCTACCGCATCCTGTCCCGCCCTGAGTGGGCTCTATATCAGTATCATGTGGACTTTAACCCACAAATGGAGGCTCGTCGTTTGCGATTTGCCCTCTTATTTCAGCATAAGGAACTGCTTGGACCAACACGCAGCTTTGATGGAGCTCAGCTTATTCTGCCTCACAGATTGCAGCACAAGGTATAGGGGTACACATTTTGCTGTCTATATGTGTTCCTACATTTGGTGTTAGAAAAAGCAATAAAGACTTAATCCACACATTTCCTTTTGACAGCAATTTTTTGCTCCACATGCTACCTTGTATTTACTTAATTTAACCTGTTGCATCTTCACTTCAAGTTATATAATGCGTTTGTTTTTCTGTTTTTTTCTTTACAGATAATTTACCTATTTGTAATAAAATGTCTCCTATTGTTTTCAGGAGACCATATTACACAGCGAGACAAGGCAGGGGGAGAAGGTTCAGATAACTGTCACTTTGACAAATGAACTGCCTCCCACATCGCCAGTGTGCATTCAGTTTTACAACACAACATTTAAAAGGTAAGGTTTCCAGTAAACTGTTGTTTCGTGGGGATGCCTAATAAGGGAAAGTTTTTGAACAAGATTCAGGGATTTTGAAAAATGACTGTTGGCAGCACAGTTCTGAAATTATTTAATAATTGTATCTTGAATTGATGCCCTTTGTGTATAAGATAAACTTTTTTGATCCACAACGGGAAAATTCAGAATTCAACTACAGTGGATTGTTTGGTGTTTAGATATCAAGTTGATTGCTGATTATTTTCTCAGGATCTTGAAGATACTTAATATGCAGCAGATTGGGCGTAACTACTATGACCCCAGTGAACCACTCAATATCCCACAGCACAGGTAAATTTAATGTGCCTCTTCATAGGAATGCCATCTCTCCACAAGGTATTTTAAGACTTGACAATTAGATGATTATTAGAAATTAGTAAGGACAAAGCAACAAAATAAAATAGCATTGCCCAGATTTTTGATAACTAGGAGAGCTTTGAGAGTAATTTACAAGTATAATATAGTAGCCTTGATGAATGAGCTGGGCAGGCCTTTAAAATTGATGGTGAGCTCTGTCTGCAAGACGCTCATTGTATAGTTGGTATCCCCCTGGGATTATTAAGTTAACATGTATTTAATGCGGCCTGAACTTATTTACCTAATTTTGCACAGCTTCCTGTGTCAGTAGAAGATGTATGCATGATAAATAGGTTTGCGGTCCTCTGTCAGTAAGTCAGTTTGGTGGACTCAAATAATTGCTTTTTGTGAAGTGTGACATTGTCTGAGATGAAAAATGGTGACTTTACACTTAAATTTTTATTACTAGGCTGACAATTTGGCCTGGGTACACCACCACCATCTTGCAGTATGAGGCAGGCATCATGTTGTGTACTGATGTGAGCCACAGGGTGCTGCGTGATGAGACAGTCCTGGATTTTATGGCCAGCCTGAGGCAGAGGTGTGGAAATAAAAATTTCCATGAGATCTGCATTAAGGAGCTTGTTGGACTTATTGTCCTCACCAAGTAAGGTTAAATTTTCATATACCTTAATTCATGTTACATTCTTCCTGAAATACCATAGCCAAATACGCTGCTTTTATTTTATTTAGTGTCACCTCCCTTATTTTGGTTGCGTAGTGCTGTAGAAAAAGGGACAAGACGACACAGAAAAGTAGAAAGGAAAGGAAAATATTTACTTTTTAAAATGAGATGATTATCTTTTTGTTTATTGAATAGTCGGTTAAAAGATATTGTTTAAGCATTGCATTAATTGCCTTAATTGTTGATAAATCATTGCAATAACCACTTAATTAGTTAATATTTAAAATAATTGTTAGTTACAGCTCTAGGTCAAAATTGACCTGAAACTTTTTTTTTTTTTTTTTTATAGGTACAACAACAAAACTTACAGGATTGATGATATCGCATGGGACCATACCCCTAACAACACATTCACAAAGAATGACACGCAAGTGTCTTTCAGGGATTATTACAAGACAGTAGGTGTCATGCTTGTTACACATGGATTGAGTTAACTGGGATAATATTGGATATGTATTGCCAGTTAATATTCTATGATCATTTTTACTGATAGATCATTATATACTATCCATTTTGTATCCTATGGATATATGTATGTATAAGATTATAAAGATATAAGATTCCAAATGTAATTAGAATGTTAAACATGTATGTGTGTGTGTAGAATGCTATGCTATGCTAAAAACATTATCTGTGCATAATTGTATTATACAAATATTTTTTTTTTTTTCTACTGAAATAGCTCGGTGTCGAATAACCTAATTTATGGATATTTTGTGCCTCACAGCAATATGGACTGGATATCACTGATGGGAGCCAGGCGCTGCTGGTTAATCATTTGAAAAAGAGTGTTCCTGGAGCTGCTCCTCTTGGCCCAGCCATGCTCATCCCAGAGTTCTGCTATTTTACAGGTTATAGTCTAATTCTTATATTTAGCATTTATGAAATATCCATTTAGGTGATGCTTATCAGTCCCCATCTAGTGGGCCACAGAATTGCATTTGTTTCCTCCTCTCGGGGCTATGTGTCTATGAAGATTCAACGATGTAAGGACATGATGACAGCGACACAGCAGGATCAGACAGGGCTGGGTAATATACAATATTTTAACGTGTACTAGTACTGATTCACATGCAGCAATGTGGTTTTGCAATACTGCTGTATTATGATATTTTATCATTACATAATTTGCTATTACAAAAAAACACCTCAAAGTCAGCACTTTGTGCAAATGTGCTATGCACTGATTTTTGCCCTGCTGAACTAAAAAGGTATACAATCTAACAAAGCCTGCTATATGGGTGATCCTGGAATGGAAAGAAAGTTCTGCATCAATGGAATGTAGAGTGTGTGGGTGTCCATTGGTACATCTACAAGATGGATGTTTTCTTTTAGAGGTGCACCGTGCACGTTCAACTGGGAGGAGACCAAGGACACACGGGAGATTACATCTCTCAGCAGGCCTGGCAATGCCGTGTGATCCTCATGAAAAAGCTAGAGGAAGTTGCCAGGTAAAATGATGTTTGGGCCCTGTTGCCATGCCAACCTGATCAGGATTAAGCGGGTTAGAAAATGAATGGATGGATGGACATCCACATGCCAGTCTCATGGAACATTTTGTAAATTGGTAATGGTTTCTTTGGACCGACAGGACTGACTGATAAGATGCGAGCAGACTTCAACATCATGAAGGACTTGAGTGCCCACACAAAATTGTCCCCAGAGCAGAGAGAGGGACGTCTCAACCGATTTATCAACGGTATGCAAAGGTAGGAGACATTTTACCTTATTCCATTAGATCAGTTGACATAAAAGTTGCTCAAAATCATAGACTGAGGATTGGGAACAAGGGATCATTCAGATTCACATTCAGGAGTTTCTACATTTCTTTTCTTTCCTTTTTTTCCTGAGACCGTTTAGGAAAATTACTCAAAGTCTTAAATGTTAATGATAACAATTAATATTAGTCCAGGATGGAAATGTCTTAAGCTGTTTAAGAATTTGAAGGTGTTTTTCATCGCCATCATTCCATTTTCTAAATGTTTTATTTTTATGCTTTCCTTCTGATTGATCTTTTAAATTATTAGATTTATTGTCTTGAATGCATGTAGATGTATATGTATAAACCTGCCTTGCCCAGAAAATTCTGACTAACAACCAAATATTTACCACATCTTACAATGCTAAAAGCAATCTCAAGTATAATCCCAAGAACTAATTTCAATCTTTGGAATTCTTTTACAGGAATTCTGATGTACATGCAGAGTTGAATGCTTGGGGGCTCAGCTTTGATGAGCGGCTCATAAGAATGACTGGCAGAGTCCTCCCAGGAGAGAGGATTTTCCAGGGACAAAGATCGGTACAATGTGTTTTTAGATTAATACATTTTTTAATTGATAATAACTGTTACAGCTGATGTGGTTTAAACTAAAAGTTTGATATCACATGAATTTATTACCTAGTATGAAAGCAAACCCTGGACAGCTGACTGGGCTAAAGAGATGCGTGACGTGCCTCTGATCAGCACTCCACCACTTAACAACTGGCTATTGTTCTACACTCGTCGCAACGCCAACGAAACCCAGGCCCTACTGCAAAACCTAAACAGGGTCTGCGGGCCACTTGGAATCCGCATACAAAGACCTGTCATGTAAGTTTTAGCATAAGCATTGGATAGCACATTTGGATAAATGTAGATTTAGTGCCCTCCTGTGGGCAGAAGTTGCTACTGCAGCCATAAAAAATGGGGATGAGATTCCAGCCCTGTTGCATGTATCCTTCTTTCTAGGTAGTAAAACATTTTTTCCAAAAGGCTTAATATTTTTATTGAATAGCCCTGATTCTTTTTACTTTTTACTACACTGGATCTGGATTTTTTCAACTCTACCATATTTGCTTATTTCAATTCATTAAAGTTCATTCATTTGTATGCTTTGCCTCACCTTTTGTAATGCAAACATAAAGCAAAGCCATTCACGAAATATTTTCATGTATTAAATGCTTTCTTTAGGGTGGAGTACGAAAATCATCCAAACTCTCTCCTCAGAGCCCTGCAGCATAAAGTTGATCAACAAACACAGATGGTCAGTGACTGAATATTGAGTTTCTGGGCCCATGTAATAGTAAATCTGTGAATAATGGGCACAGCATCTAGTTCATGTTATGATATGTCAGTTACCGTCACATAATCAATAATTTAGGCTTAAATAATACATGAACCATTATTGAAAATTTTCACTCAATGTGTTAGTATGTGGATAGTTTTTGTTAGTAACTTGTTTTGACAAAACAGGTAAAAAAAAAAAAAAAATCCTAGCAAAGAATTGTCATCCCAGGTTTTTGTTATTTGTGTATATGTGTCTTAGGTGGTGGTGATCCTCCCCAGCAACAGCAAGGATAAATACGATAGTGTGAAGAAGTACCTTTGTGTGGACTGCCCCACTCCCAGTCAGTGTGTGTTGGCCCGTACCCTCAGCCGGCCCCAGACGCTCATGACTGTCTCGACCAAGATTGCACTGCAGATAGCTTGCAAGATGGGAGGAGAGTTATGGAGTGTAGAAATACCTGTAAGTCACTTGTATAGTAGATGTCCACTTAGATAAGATTAAAAGGGCGTGGAATTGATTAATTAAATGTGGAATTAAGGTCTAGTTTAGAAGCCTTTGAAGGCTTATCAATATGTTTCATGAATTTATAAGGGTCCACTCTACAGACTACAGACCTGGAAAGTGAACACCACAGAGCCTATTTGCCAGTGCAAATTGCCACAAGAGAAGTAAAAAATTTCTTCTCTACAAGTCTACAATTGTGCAAGTGTAATTACTAACATTGATGTTGATGAGGATAACCAGAGTTGCCACAGCAATTAGAATGAAATAACGATCTGCTGCTTAGTTGCCTCGAGGTGGAGGGTGTGTGCCCTCTGGCAGAGGAAATGATAGTGGGATATTTTGCTCCAATCCAGACTGTTAAATGAAAAACACCAACTTTAGACATGGAATTAAAACAGATATAATGTGAGATACATTTATTCAAAGTATCTGACAAGATCGCCACTGTCCTACTATTTTAAGCAATGTGTCACTGTTTGCCCACTATGACTTTTGTGGGGATTGCGAGTTCATTTTTTTAAGGTATATAGGTTGTATAGTCATCAATGTTGAAGTCAGAATGGAGTCCATTGAAGGGCTGAGATGGGAAATGGTTGTCTCATGTGAGCAGATCTCCTACACAACACTTTGATGCCAATTTGTTACACCTTGTTTCTGCAGCTCAAGCAGATGATAATGATCGTGGGCATTGATTGTTACCATGACACCATTGCTGGAAAAAGGTCCATTGGAGCACTGGTGGCCAGTCTCAATCAGGGCATGAGCAGGTTAGTCTACCCGTTAAGGCAGAAAGTTTTTGTGCAATGATATGAGATGAAGTGAAGCAAAATAATATTGAATTTAAAAAAAATGGGACTCTTGATGTTCCACTTTGGTTCTGAATAATGCTGCAATTAAAATTTGTTGTAACCTATTGATCTTGTTGACAAGGTGGTACTCGAAGTGTGTGCTGCAGGACAGAGGTCAGGAGATCATGGACAGACTGAAGATTGCCCTGACTGGCAAGTTTTAGTTTACTATCTAAGTTGTCTGTAAATCAGCCTTATATCTTCTCATCTTATCTATCACAACTTTACATTTGTTTTCCAGGTGCGCTGAAAGACTACCTCAAGTTCAACCAGTGCCTTCCATCGCGCATCATTGTATATAGAGATGGAGTAGGAGATGGCCAGCTGCAAAGTGTGGTCAGCTATGAGGTTCCTCAGATCTTGGAATCCATCAAGTCCATAGGAGAAGACTATAAGTATGTTCAACCAATTTGTAGCCTTTTCATTGAACTTAAAAATTGTTTACATCAGTTTTAGTTGTAACAGTGACCATGGTAATGAAAATGCTATGATTTTGATAAGGCAAAATAGAACCCAGGAAAGGAAAATGGAATGGTCTTATGTCCTTGAGCTTTTATAATGCCAAAGCTGCAAATGTAGCTTTATTCAACGGACAATAGAGAAGTTATGAAAGTATTTTGTGACTTAATTGGCACAAATAAAAAAACAAAACATAAAATATACTGTTGATGCCTGATTGAAAACTGAGTCCGTTCAAAGTGAATTTTTGTTGGCAGTTCATCTGTATTGGTCAATGTGCCAACATCTTGACATTTAAGGATGCACAAATCTCAAAAGACAGAACAAATACAGTGGGACAGTTTTGAGTGTGTGATGTTAACTGATTCTGTATAATTGTAATGAGCTTAATTTCGCACTCGATGTTGGGTTTCCTCAGAACAACTTGTGAGTGGGCCTGTTTGTTGCAATTCTTCTCTCCTCACGTAGTCCCAAAGTGAGTGTGGTGGTGGTGAAGAAGCGCATTAACTGCAGGTTGTTTGCCCACATTAATGGCAAAGTGGTCAACCCTCCTCCAGGAACCATTGTGGACTCAGCCGTCACTCGTCCAGAGTGGTGTGTTTTTTATGTTTAATCATTTCTTGACATTCAAACTATTTTGAGGTCATATGTAGGAGTATTTATATTGACACAGGGCTATTAATGTTACATTTGTTGTACAACATGTATGTGAACGGTCTTGGACAAAACATTAGAGGCACCTCACAGTTCCTTGCTGGTTAAATCTTGGAACCTTAAATTTGCAGGTATGACTTCTACATTGTGAGCCAGTCTGTCCGCATGGGAAGTGTTGCCCCAACCCACTACAATGTGGTGTACGACACCAATGGATTGAAGCCCGACCACATGCAGCGCCTCACCTACAAACTGTGCCACATGTACTACAACTGGCAGGTAAGTTGACGTGTCACTCTGTGGTGAACAAAACGGCTTTCAATTTATTTATAATTTATTCACTTTATTCATGACAGGAATTGATCTTGTACATTTTAGAATGTGCCACTCTCATTACATTTCTGTTTAAAGTTAATGTGTAGTGCTCTGGCGACATGCATAGGTGTGAGTACAACTAAAGTCATCAAGCAGGATTAGGATTTAACAATTCAATTTGGTATCAAAGTTGTACCAGTCAAATCATGAATTTCTGTTCGTCTGTTAGGGGATTATCCGAGTGCCAGCGCCCTGCCAGTATGCCCACAAGTTGGCGTTCCTCGTGGGTCAGAGCATCCACAAGGAGCCTAGCATGCAACTGGATGATTTGCTCTTCTACCTATAAAGCTGTGCAGGAAGAGCATTTTGTTGGCCTTTGACCATTGAGTTGTATTGAAAAGAGGTGTGAAAGACTTTTGTTGAAAATAGGAAACTACTACTATTTTTGTTGTAGTTGTTTGTAGTAAGTGAAAGAGTCCAACTGATATTGCTGATACTTGTCTGATGTAGCTGTATTGGCATAAAAGTCTGCCTTTTATGAGTGGTCACGAAAACTTAATCATGAATAATCCTCGATCAAATCAAAATTCCACCTCCTCAACTTTGCAGCACTTATCCATGTCAGGGTTGCGGTGGGGGTGGAGCCTATTCCAGGAGTCATTGGGTGAAAGGCAGGATACACCCCAGACAGGTTGTCAGTCTATTGCAAGGCCAACACAGAGAAAGACAACTCAGTCACACTCCCATTCATACTTCTGGACGATTTAGACACTCACCTAAGATGCAAGTCTTTGGACAAAAAGATCACTTAAGTGTCCATGTTTATACTTGCGTGTTGCAAAGGTTTTATGATGGATGCCCGTATAAAGTCTAGGCTACACAATCTCAATTAATTCTATCTGAAGGCCATTTTGTAAATAAAACAGTGGTTTTCAACCAATGTTTTTTTCTTTCTCACTCATTTGCAAGATTTATGGGTGTGCTTAGTTGGACATAATCTGTCTCTTTTTGTTGGTCCAGTGGTGGACAGGGACATGTCATTTCCTGTCCCAAGTCTAGCCCTATGCATTCACTCACCCAGGGACGGAGTTGCAAAAGTGGCGTTAAAATGACATCACTGGAGTCATTTCATTGAACCACCTGCAATACCACCAAGGACCACCAGGGAGCTGCAGAACATCATTTGAAAACCTCAGTAGTAAAGCTATGCTGATAATCTAGTCATTAAGATTAATGTCACACACACACATTGATTAGTTTTGCTGTATTTGAGGCTTCATGTGAAGAAAAAAAAAAAGCTCCTACCTAACGTTAGGTCCCAGACACACATCCTTCTTGGCCACTAACTGAGTCTCCTCTGGATGAAAATGGCGTTGCAGACTTTCCTGAGTCTGCCTATAGAGCTCCCTCAGCCTTTGGGGAAATGACCTTCTATGAGTTTTTTTATACCTTCATTTCAGAAACCAAACTAGATGTCTAAAACGTGTGAGCACAAAGACCACTAACAAAGAAGAAGAATCTTGCCATGCATTATTTTTTTGAAAGAAATAACTGTTTTGGTTGATATTTGGTTTCATTTGTGTTTTTTAAGTATCAGCATATTAGTTGGGCTCCAGCTGTGCGTTACTGACCGGTCAGCCTTGAGTCAGACTTCCAGGTGTATTTTGTTTACGTTATTATTTTCTAAATGTTCAAAGGAAGTGATTCCCCTTGTGAGCAATACTGTTCTGCCTTTGTAACTTAAGTTGCAGTTATTTCAAATAAATGTTGAAGCACTTTGGAAGCTAATGAAAGTTGGGAGTCATAAATTATACTTAAAATAAAACTTAGGAAAACTGAGTAGCGTGAAAGAGTGATGGGTAGAGAGAGTTTGTTAGCTGAGGTCATAGGCCTTGATGAACAGGTAATGCTTAAGGTCTTTATTGAAAGTGTCCAGGGATGGAGCTTTTTCTGAGTCTGCTAAGATCTTAAATATCTTGAGTGTTGAACTTGGCTTTACAGGCTGTTTTAAGGCAGCATGAACTAAAGTGTTCTGACGTCTATGAAGAAATTGCCAATCATGCAAACATTAGAAAATATCAAATTTATTTAGATTTTGTATTTTTTTTAAAAATTGCACATGCACACCCACACAATACTTTGTAACCATCAATATAGGCTGATAATTCTTTTCATAAAGCTAGCACACAGCTGCAGACTTTGAAACGAGGCGGTCTTCAAGACACCATGGGGAAACTTGCACTGTTTGATTATAAAGTTAAATGTACAAAAAAGGCAGTTTGAAAATCAAGTATAAACATTTAAAAACAATTTACAAATGGACAAAAAGTACAAAAAGAGCAACAGTCACTCAAACAGAACAGAAGCAATGACTGAGGACACGGTCCATACATACACATACACCCACACACACACCCACACACACACAGGTAAGGATGTATATCAGGTCACCGTAGGTTAACATGGCTGCTTGGCCAAGATTTGTACAGAAAGTATTTCAGAATGTTTTGCATACATTCTTTTTTGGCAGTTTCAGTTTCAACTCGTGTAGAAAAAATAGGTTAGATTTCTTTTTAATCAATGAGAAGATGGAATGACAAATGAGATGAGATAGAGGACAATGTTTCATCTCACGTACAAACACGGACATCTGCACAGTCCTTTTGGGCAGCTTTGAGAAATACATTGGCTTTAATTCATACATTCTCTACTCTACACGGGGGAAAGGGGTTAATATGTATCTATAGATTGATATACAGTACTTAAATCCTGCGTCAGACAAAAGGAACGAGCATCTGTGACAGACAGTGGTTGGCTTATGTAAAGTGTTGATGTGAATCAGTACTTTCTGGGATGGGGGAAGGGCAGTGCAGAGGTAGCTTTGTGTCTTATTGTCAGTTAATTGCAGTTAAACCTGGAAACGTCACATGAGAAAAGCCCGCAAACGATGCATGTATGGAACCAAATACTGAACTAGGAGATTGCATTGAGCAGTATTTGTTCCTTCAATTTGAGGGGAAGCTTCAACGTTTGTATTCATTTGCTGCATATCCATCCAACTTTGTATGCAAATTTTGACATTGAATAGAACATTTTTGATGGACACGGTGGCAAATGTTTTTCAAAATGAGCGCAAAATCTTGTATGCTCACTTAAGATTGTTTTCTTATGTTTGATACAGTGAGATGAGGTAAAATTGCATTTTCCACGTCAGCACAGTGATGTCATGTGACATCCCAGGCTTTTATTTTGGACTTGAAATGTGAAAAAATAGGAAATGCAAATTGGAGTATTGAGTTCTTAATTACACGCTTAGTTGGGCACAGAATGAGACAAACTGGACATTTTAGGATTAAATGGAAGTTTGAAGCAGTGTTTCAAATGGAAAAGCAACATAAACTCAGGTAGGTGCATCATGTTTTGTACTTCAACAAATAGCGTTCTTTTTCTGTGTTCTGTGAGTTTTAATCCTGTGTGCACAGCTTTTTCGACTGTTTGTTTCGATTGTAAAGGCTCTTAACAAACTGCAGCTACAGTGATAAGTTAATCGCATCAGACTGTACGATATCAAATTTAATGCATGTCAGATTGTGAGACAAATCATAATGGAGGCTCACATGAAATTATACTTTATATTGGATCCTAAAATCAGAATTTCAGCACCAGATTTAAATATTAGGACGTTAAACAGCATTTCATCATTCCTGAAGTTTCTCTTTTTGTTGTTAAATTGGGAGCCTGAGAACTTTGTTGGTCGCAGATGGGCTGCGGGCGTTATTTACTAAACCTGCCACTCATTTCTACTAGGGAGGTTAAATGGTGCGTCACTGCAATTCACTTTCCCTGGGTGTTTACTAACACTTATGGAAATGAGTGTTGATGCAATTCAGGTAGTTTGAACAGAAACAGGAACATCCAAATAGATCATGCATTAAATTCAAACACAAATTTGAGAAATGTGATGACTTTCAGGAAATTTACATCTATACCCCGTCACAGTTCCAAATTGAACAGCGCTTTAGGACTATAACCTGCTTCACTTTTCCCACATTCGGTTATGTTACGGCTTTATTCTAGAAAGGTTTAAATTGTCACTCATCTGTCTACACAAAATACCACAAGAAGAGAAAGCTATAAAGAATATAAGAAATGTTTGTAAATTTATTAAAAATACAAAACTCAAGTGTATATATAAGTGTCTATAGTTGTAGTACAGTATTCAAAGCCTTGACTCAGTAATTTAGCAACAGTTTACAGCCTCCAGGCTTCTTGGGTTTGACGCTAGAGGCTTGGTACTCTTGGATTTGGGAAGCGAATGTGCCTCAACTCAGCTATAATTACACTTTGAATGTGTATTGGATGAAAATGAATTTAAATCACTATTGAACATGAATGTAACAACTAAATGTGTGAAAAGTGAAGGGTTTTGAATACGTGAAAGTACACAGCATTCAATGGCGGCGACCTGCCAGCTGTGACGTGACGCAACAGGGAGACACTGTGCTTTCCATTTTAGAAAGATACACCTGTGTCAAGGTAAAATGTCAGAAAAACCCTTTGCAAAGTAAGGTACTTGAAGATCTCTTACCAAATCTAACTTCATGTTCAGTGACTTTTACAGGCTTTTTGTGGTGCTCCATTGTCTTTGTTCTGAGGATCCATGAGGATTCAATCTACAGACCTGGTACGTAAATGTTAAATATCTACACTATGCTTGAGAATCAATGTTAATGCATTATTTGGATGTAAATTTCCAGAAAATGACAACATTTTGAAAAATGGCTGTGTTAAACCTCCGTCCAGTCCCTTGGGTGAAATATCCAGAGCCTCCATCTGGCCCATGTCCATCAAAAAAAAAAAAAAGATCTAGTAGATTTGAGCCCAGGTCAGTTGTCTCATTGTGATCTAGAATCAGATTTGGTTTGAAAACCAAATTTTCACTATTGTTCATTCCATTTATAACGGCCTGTGATTGGCAGTTTGTAATCACATGCATCAGTACGACATATTTAACGGTGAGGTGCATGTGAAATAAAGTGCTTAATTTAGTTTTTCATAATTCAATTTGTCTCCACTGGGGTTAGAAGATTGTTTTTGGCTTAACTGTACAAGATGAACGCTGTCAACACAAGTGCCTCTATTTTCCATTTAAATTCTGAGCTCTGGACATCAAAAGCACAAACGTCACACAAAGACAGGAAGTCAGGATTAACATCTGCAACCACACATGGTAGACGTTTTAGTTGACACAGTACAAACCATTGTGCATTTATAAGGCAAATACATGGAGGATGAATCTACGAGACTAAACTGACTGCAGAGACCCTGTCGTATCTTTATGTGCTTTTGATAAATATTTTATTTTACAGGGAACGCCGCGCCTCTGCGTCTTTACTGCACGCTTCGACATCCATACCGAGCCCCTCACAGGGGTCAGGTGGGAATGTGCTGGAGCAAAGCGTGCAAAACTTTCGTCTGCTTGGGCTTGAATCGTAGATTTATTTTAGTCCAACTCAGGCATTTTAAGGTGTCAGCGTGCCATCATCATCGTCATCATCATCATGGGGAAAATGCACCAGACCCAATCTTTCGAGGTAAGATGCTCTGTTATATATTATATAATCTGATGAGGTATGCAATATGAAATGTTATTCAAAATATGTAATTGATACTGTTAACAAAATACAGATTCTAGTATGCAGGAGGTGTACAAGAATAAAGCATCTGTCCACCAATTCTCGTACCAACAGATTATTTTACAGCGCCGAGTCTTTGCAATAGTTTCTTCCCCTTGGAGAGCAGTCCCTTGTTCTTTTTGGAGTACATGTCCAGTGGGGCCCTGATGGGATGGCTGGGCCCCATGGTGGCAGGGCCAGAGCCAGGGCCGCGTGGACGCACTGTGGGAGAAGCTGCTCTTCTGGGCGGACCCGATTTTTCCGATGGGACCTAATGGGAGACCCGTAAGGGACAGTTGAGGGTGTTAAAAAGCCAGCGGTCTCTCACACCTCAGTCACTACTCCCCTCCTTCACATTGAGTTTCTTTTCTGTCCCTGCAGGGTCACCATCAAAGCTCTGAGGTCTACCTCCCTGATCCTGGATGATGTCCCTCCCGCCCCCACCCTGTCAGGTAGATACAGTGTCTTACTGCTAGCAATAGAAGCTACAACAACACAGAATTTAAGCACGATTCAGTCCAAACGTTGACTAACCACGTGAGGTGACAACATTTCAAACACAGGGCAGGTCCTCTCACGTAAACAGATACATTGGTGTTTTGGGACAAGTGGGACATATATAACATTCACTTTCCTTATTTCTAAATATATATATATATATATATATGTTTACTGATACAACTGGATAACAGGAAAACTACTGTTCACTATTCCTTTTCTGTAATCACAAGCTAAAAGGCCTTCAAGTTGCACTTTGGAGGCACAGAGGATTAGATTTCATTTGTATGAGGTGATTTCTACACAGAGAAGTCATCTCATACAAATACAATTCACTGTGTGAATAGAATCTGTATGCCAAAACGTAGAACCAAAGCAGATTTAAAGATTATGTGTTCTTTGTTTAAAATCATAAGATTGAAGCAATTTGATTGGAAGAATTGATTAGATTTTGTTTAATTCATTATGTTTTTATGTGTTGTTAAAGCAGCAGTCTGTAATGCTGGGCAGACACTGTACGAGTTTAAACCCCAATTTAGTCGTACCGAAGCTGAATTTCACACCAACAGCAACTCAAACTACAACCACACGGAGCCGGATACATTCAGAAAGTTTCTAAATTTTTATGTCCTCACTCCCGACGTTAAGTCCACTTAAATGTCAGTCAATCGTGTAGTTAACTTGAGGCAGGAACTGAACATGTTCATTTCCTAACTCACAGTTTTCCTCTGGTTTAATCTGACTTGAATGTAAATCAGATCTCTTTTGCTGGAATTCTGCAAATACTTTTACACAAAATTAATTTAAACTCCAATAATGCAATGAAAGTCAACAAGGAATAGACAAACATTTGTATCACGTCAACCCCCGTCCTCCCCCCATGTTTGTTTAGGTCAAATTCGGGACCACATGACAATCGTACATTTTGTAATCGCGCTGTTTTCCTCATTTAAAAAACAGGAAAACAGAGCGATTGACTTTATCCACTCAGGACAGAGTTTCTGAGAAGTTTTGGTTTTGCTGAGAAAATACGATACACTTTCAGATTAATCCGGCTTGGTGTGGACGTGGTCTGGATGTAATTACCTCAACAGACAATCAGATGAATTTCTGCCCAAAAGCACACATTCATGTGCAGGAATAAACTCGTACAGTCTCTGCCCTGTATCCATGAACAGGAGACACTGGACAATGGAGGTCATCCTCTCCTAAATCCGATTCCACCTGTAGCTACATTTAGAGACACTTTTTATAATTTCAAGGTGCAGACTGCAGCTTTAATTTTGTGCAACGTTGACCCTTTAGCTTCCTGTGACTTACAGAATGGACTCATTGCAGGAGACGGACATTGTCATGTACAACACTCAGAGAAACAACTGAAGATACCACACTTCTTGTCTAATGCAGCGGCCGAGGTTACGTACAGATTGATTGATTGAAACAACCAAAACAAATCTAAAAAAATAAAAAAAATCTGCTCAACACTAAGGGATCGTCATACAAAGTACACATGTGGCATACCAGAAACTAAGGGGACCCGTGTCGTCTGCATTAGACGAGGGCAGCGTAATCTTGGTATCCTCAGTTGCTCACTTACGTGACGGAAACAGAGCCTTTAAGGTGTGAAATGAACACTCTTCTTCTGTTTTGCCAAGCAGGTGAGGAAAAGAAATGAAAAAAATATATATGGTGATGGCATTTCAATAGTTTGCACTATGACAATGGCAAATCATAACACACAAGGAAAGAAACATCTGATGACACCCATTAGTCATATTTTAAACAATTTCATTATTTGGTAAACACAAAAATAACATCACATATTTACATTTAATAAATAGTTAGTTGTGAAATTATTCTCAGGTGGCGGCAGAGGCCGTGTGACCTTTGCGTGCTACTTTACAACAGCAGTATACAAATCAAGGCGTTCAGGAGCAGATACAAAAGTTGGACTACACGGACTTATTCATATAGAAAATGTTCATGCATCTGGGCTATAGAACATGCTGAGCTACAGACTACAGAGTTCATCTTTCAGCACATCAAAACTATTGACTCTATTAGAAATTATCAAACACAGAACTTATATTCATAAAGCATCTGTTAAAATGTTAAACGCATGTGCAAAAAAGTGTGAATTGCTGTTTTCTGAGCGTTTCTGAACAAGTAAAAAGTATCTCTCTGTCTCTCTGTGGCTGAAAATGCTTTATGAATACAGTTTATCAGGTATTGTTGTACAATGCATAACTTCCCCCTCCCCTTTCACAGCAGGAAACATGAAAATAAAAGTACTTCTGTCAAGTATTAGTCCTAAAGTGGATTTTTTTCAGTACTATTAGGCGTCTGTTTATTTACAACATAAAGCCCGCCCCTCCCCGTTGTATTCTGACCAATGAGAGACACACAAGCACAGACACGGAACTGAGGGAGGTAAAGGGAACTGAAAAACAGAGTAAATGGATGACAGAGGGCTAGTACTGCGAAGGAGCGTGTACCCTTTTAGTCTTTATCCGAGCAGGAGTGTCCTGGGGGTATCGAGATGGTGAGTCCGTGAGAAAAACCTCTACATCATCAGGCACTTCTTCGAGAAAGTTGGAGGGGACGAGTCCCTTGTGTCCGTTGAGTTCACCCTGAGGAGGACAGACAGAGTGAGACGTCCCGGAGAGACTCTTCACTCTACATCAGAGTTACAGGTTTTCACCAAAAATACTTGACTGCACTACTTGAATACGTTTTAGGAGTTTACTTGTGTTTTTGAAAATATTACATTAACTTTGGCCCAAATAGGTCTGTTTGTGGATACAAAACAAATAGTAAAATCGTAGCTGTTTTCCATCTGCTGACGGAGACATAAGAATAAAAACAGTTTAACTTTCAATACTTTTAACAGCAGCAGATAAATGACTTTTATTCCAGAATGTTTCCTGATGGGTTGGACTTTTTATATTTTTTAATGAATCTGTACTTTGACTAACTCTCTTGTTCACTGTCTTCCTTCAAGAACACTGCGATCGTCCAACGCTGATTTATTGGAGCCGCCGGCCACAGACACAAGAAAACTGAAGACGCCATCTTCGTCAATGAGACCCACAGAGAAGGACCGAAGTCCACGGATATCAGGGAAGGAAAAGACCACTTCAGACAAATCTCTTCTCAGCTCATCCTCTGCACTATGACCTCATTCAAGATTCAACTGGATTTGATGCACATCTGCTCGGTCTCCCTTGCTCTCTCCCTCCATCTCTTTCTCGATCTCCTTCCTTTTCTTGCTCGCTGGCTCTCCTCTCGCTCGCTCACTCTCCCTCCCTCCCTCCCTCCCTCTCCCC